>DF239413.1:51949-101060 GCA_000507305.1 Breviolum minutum Mf 1.05b.01 | reverse complement strand
AAAGTTTGTTGAAACCCCCCCAGATCTGAGACCCCCCTGAGATACTAATACTCTTCAGTTTAGCGATCCTTAGCTTGCTTGTCTGCAAGGGCTTGCAACGCCACCAGCTTCTTTTTCTCCTCAGCTTCCTTGTCAGCTGCCTTCTTCTTCTCCTCAACTTCTTTTTCTGCAGCCTTTCTCTTTTCCTCTGCTTCCTTTTCTGCAGCCTCCCGCTGTTCTTGCTCTTTCTCCATGGCTTTTTCTTTTGTTGCAAGGTCACATTTCCCGGTTGGGAAGCACTTGCTGGGGCTGGTTGGGAACCACTTGCTCTTGCTGGGGCTGCTGGTTGGGACCCACTTGTTGCCAAGGCCAGCCCAGGCTCTTCTTCTCCAGCTCGTCCACCTTCTTCTCCAGCTTCTCCACCATATCCTTGTTGAACGAGGCTTGCGCCAAGCTCTGCGCCAGGGCACCAGTGTAGTATTGCTCTGCCAACCCTTCTACGAACTCTTCGTAGCGGCTGTGGCTCGACTTGTTCCAGGTCAGACTTGAAACTCTCGTTCGGCGCTGGCGGCTCCTGGTAGGCGGTGGCGGCTACGTGTTGGAGCTGCGCCAACCAAAGCCCGTAGGCAAGGGCGTCCGCCCCTGCCTCGTAGTTGCTCCAAAGGGCACGCATATTTTCCCTCCACAACCCTGACAGCTGAAGCAGTCAAGCAGTGGGCTTTCCAACCCTGACAACTCAAGCAATGGGCTTTCCAACCCTGACAACTTCAAGCAGTGGGCTTTCCAACCCAAACAAACCAATTTTCCACACACACATGGCTCTCTCACTTCAGCAACTTCTCTTTCAGGGCCAAGCAATCCTTCAAGCTGCTTCCTTTCTTCAACTTCTCCAGCAGCTTCTCAGCCAAATTCTTGAACTCTTCCAAGGTGGAGGCTGTCACTTGTAAAAGCTGCCTTCCCTGTCGAACTCTCACAGCAACTGCTCCAGTACCTTTGTAGGTCATGGGGTGTAAATTCTTCTTCTCCTCTGCAGTGAGCTCCTTTTTCTCTGCAGCTGCTTTTTTCTTCTGTGCCTTCACAGGCATTGCAGCTCGTTTCTTCTGCTTTCCTGCAGGCCTTTTTGCCAACATGCCCAAACTGGCCTTGATCTTTTGTTTGCTGGCAGGCACAGGGCTGCAACCTTCTGCAGCTTCAGTCAACCCTCCTGGGCTACAAGCAGGAGTGTCAGGAAGCTCAAAACTATTGATCTCTTCCAAGGCCCTTTTCTTCTTTGACTTCTCCGGTGTGTTCTCTTCAGGCCCTTCAGCTTCTGCCTCCTCCAAAACCAAAGCCCTTAACTCTTGTAGTTGTTCACATTGCCACTCAGTGGCCTTCGACAAGCACTCCTTCCACCTCTGTTCACTTCTCAGCCTCCTCACATGGGCCAGAAGGACCATGACCATGTCAGCTTTGTCTGTGGACCAGGACAGTTGCTTTTCGAGCGGTGCGCTCTTCTTCAAGTCTGGCCACTTCTTGCCTGCTTCCTGCAAGATTTCTTTCACCACACGGTACTTCATGTCCATTTCTGGGTTGGCTTTGTTCAGAACCTTGAGGAATTCTTTGGCTTTCACCAAGCCTTTGGCACTGCAAGCGCACTGCTTGCCCAGGCTTCACCATAAGGCGCACCATAAGGCGAAAAATCAAAGGCATTGCTGGTACCCATCTTCCTCCACATCCTTCAAGTGCTCCCTGTCCACATCAGGTTTCTTTCTGTTTTTCTGCCCACCTCTCTTGTCAGACATGCTGTGGGCTGTCCAACCTGATTCTGCTGCTTGAGCTTAAGTGCTGCAAGTCAGACAATGAAAGGCCTTCCAGGTGCTTTTGGGGCTTTCCAACCCAAGGATGAGGATGCAGCAGGGCTTTTGTGGCCCATTCATGCAAATTAACCTAAAGATTCACCAAATGCTTCAAACTTCTAGCTTTCAAAAGCCTTCAAAATAAATAGATTTTTTTTAATTTTAAAAGCCTTAGAAATCAATAGAAATTTCTCTTTTGAAGGCCTTCAAAATCAATAGAAATTTCTATTTTTGGAGCCTTAAAAATCAATAGAAATCTAGCTCAAAAATCAATAGAAATGTGATTCAAAAATCAATCGAAAATGGTATTGTCAAAAATGCATTTCTATTGAATTTAAAGCGCAAATATACAACCATTGATTTTGCCCAAAAGTCAATAGAAAGATTGATTTTTTTCAATCGCGGATGCTTTGGGAAGACTTGGTGTCGAGAACTTCTGTGGAAGAATGTGTCTCAAAGGAACTGGAATGTCTTCACTCCTCATGTCCAAATCTCTCAACAATGAAGAATGTTCATCATATCTTTCATGATGCGGGCAAGTTCCACAATGCGTGCAAGTTCCACAGAGCAATCCACGGTCAAAATCTTCCAGTATGTCTTCCAAGAGAAATTCTTGCCTCTTCTCAGTCACATAACTCTTTGACACTTCTGGTGTTGCTGTCATGAATCCTGCAACAAAACGTGCAGGAAGATATTCCCAGTGTGGATCCTTCCAGCATGCTTCATGCTTCAAAAACTTCTTCTTCGTCAAATATTTAAACCATGAAATGTCATGATAGTAATCGTCATAAGAGTGATAGACTATCATATTTCGAATCTTGTCTTCACAATTGCAAAAATGTTGAAGATCAATGCATTCCCAACACAAATGCTTACTCAAGATCTTGTGCCATCTCTTCTGGTCAATAAATCGTGAAAAGTAAGATCCTTCAGGACATGTCACAATGAATTTCTTGTTCCTTTTACATTGCCATATGATCACATCAAGACAAAAACGAAAATCTTCTTACGGATTGACTGAGGAGATGGATTGTTGATAAAAATTTTTTCAGGCTCCATCTTCATAATCTTCTTCCATGCCTCAGCTTGTCCGTAAACTGTGTTCAAGTTTGATCCATGTTTGTGACCAATTGGCTGTCCAACCTTTACTCCTTTTCGTGCCATGTTCCAACTATAGCCGGAGCTGCTGCCAAACAAGTCCAATACATCACACTTCTGATCATCATAAGACCAAAAGGCTTGTTCACAAAGACATCCTTCACACAACAAGTTGTGATCTTCTCTTTCCAATTCTCCTTCATCCTTTTTTCTTCCTTCGTTTCATCAAGATTGGGAATTCAGACATCATGCCATTCATCATGATCTCTTATTACCTTTGATTGATTCACTCGTACCGCTGCCTTGTCTGTGTGAATGTGAACCATTGCTCCTTCCTGACGTAGGACCTTTCCTCTTATCCATCTTCCCTTGTCCTTGAACTTATTGGAAACTTGGTGCCAGTAAAACACTTCATCACCATGCTTATAAGGTCCATCAGATGGCATTGTCCTTCTTGCCATGTCATGTCTCAGATCAGCTGCTTGTCTGGCTTCTTGATGTGCTCTGAGAGCAAGACGTTGTAATGCCAGAGGTGAAATGTCTTCTTCATGTGGTTCTGGAGTCAGCTGTTCTGGATTTGCTGTTTCAACATCAAGCAAATCAGGAGGTCTCCTTCCAGTAGCAATCTCTAAAGGTGAGTATCCACTGATAGTCAACTGTGTGTTCCCGGCCCAAACTGTCATCTTCACTGCTTGTCGAATGGTAACGTCATTGATTTTATCATCACCTTCCAATGACTTGGCCATAAGAGTCCACTGTTTCTTGAACAGTCTCACCGTTGTTTTAGCTCTATTTGGCCATGGTGTTATTGGTCCACATGGTAAAGCCTTGATTCCATGAAACTTGTAATACTCATTGAACTCATCAGAAAAGAAGCTTCATCTCCAACAATGGCCTTTGGAATGCAATTGTTCTGTTCATTCCATGCTCGAAGATGTGTCAATGTTTCCTTTTTATCGAGTGACTTCTGCGCCGTGGCCCAGAGTAGATTTGTCGCGCCATCAAGAACAAGAAGTACTACTACTACTATTACTACTACTACTACTACTTCTACTACTACTACTACTACTACTACTACTACTACTACTACTACCTACTTCTTTTTCAACTCGATTTCACAATGATCAACAAAAACAACATCCCCGAAAACTGAGGCTTGTATGCCAGAGATCTTGGCTCGCGGCGGTGGTGCTACAGACATACTACATACCCTACATGTGTTGTAAACTTCCTCATACTTCTCGTACATACGATCAGGAAGTAAGGTGTATATCTCCGCCTGGGAGGGGGGGGGTGAACCCTATGAATTTTAAGACCTGCTCCAGCACGAAAAGTAGGTTTTTTCGGGATTATTAAAAAAGCAAACTGGAGACAAAGTTTCGGACTAAAAAATCTCTATTTGTTGGCCACGCTGATCGCCAAACTTTGAGCCATTGCTCTGAGCAGGCTTTTGTTCATGGTTCTTTGTCTTAGAGTCTTGCAAACACGCTGAAAACAATGCTTTTTTTGGTGCGCGATATTTTCTTAATTTCAAATTAAAGGTATTAGATTTGAGCGAAAAAAATTGCTGGATCGATCGCATATCCAAGATTGTGGCACTATAAAATCATAAGGTTTTAAGTTTGGGGGTTACCATGGAAAAATGTATTTGTGTTAAAGCCTGTCTAAACCTAGATATCTGCCAAACTTTTGTGTTCCCTCTCAAAACATCTTCAGAAACATGGTGACAGGTTTCTCTTTTTTCTGAGCGGGCAGCAGTCAGTAGAAACACTGCCTGTGCGAGGCTCGTGGTCAGACTACATCATCCTTTGCGCGAAACTGCATCATCCAAGTCGAAAGTCCTGGGTCATGTTACCTGGCACTGCTTCAGCCAGCAGATTTGCAAGGAGTGTCTGCGTTTCTTCCTCTGCTGGTCCGGGTCCAGTCTCTGCAACTGGAGGACTTTGCTCTATCTCCATGGCATTGGGTTGCCTGGTGCGTGGTGCCAGCATGTCCTCTGTAATCCTTTGCAAGAGAAACCGTGTGGCTTCCAAGCATGTTTCAACAGAACCATCAAGGTGTTGGACTTGCTCATCCACTGTCTCAGTGGCGAACACACTGGCAGGAGACTTCCTGCACAGATCCTGGGGGTCATCAACCATGGACTGCATCTGCAACAAAATTGCTTGCAGCATCATGTACCGAGAGTACAAGTTCACCATGATTGGAAGTTCCCGGTTGGGTTCCATCTTCTGTCAACGGTATGCAATTTCTGCTGCCAATAAACTTTGGCCAAACTTGTCAAAAATATGTGAGGCTTCGAAAGCTTCCTGTGAGCCCAAAAGTGAGCAGCAAATCAAGTCTGTCCTTGGATGGTATGTGAAATTTTTTTGAAATTGAATTGACATGATAGGTGCATGGGGCATCTATTACATGTATTTTGTGCTAGGGCATGATCTATCCTGCAATGACTCCAGTGACAGCAAATGTGCCATGGCAGAAAATGATTCCAATTAGATGATGTAAGATGAATATTGTTTTTGAATCAACAATCATGGACACTGGGCCCTGAGACCTAGCTAGTCCAAGTGACTAGCCAGGGCATTCCCAATTCCCAACTTCCAACTTCTACAAAGTACTAAGTACGGAGTCAAAGTACTAGCTCACTCTTTTCAAACTCCTCGGCAGGGCTGACACGATGTGCAGGTGAGACAGTGAGACTTACAAATTGCTTCCCCAGCATGACACTCCCAGCTGCTAGCTCAACAAGGAAACAAACACATGATTCTTCATAATTGGTGAAGGTGAAAAGTGAAAAGCAAACATGAAACCTGTGAAACATCAGTACAAAAAATATTTGCACCTCACAGCAAGTCAGCTAGGATGGTCATGCAAACCAATGCAAGCTTGGGTCTCAGCTCTCTCAGGACACTCACACAGTGACAGCACAAAAGCTCGATTTTTACATGTTACAGTAATGCGAGTCAGTGAGTGGACGACTTACAGTCCAGCAGTTTTTTCTTCCTTCCTGAGAAAGGAAGTAAGGAAGAGTGTTCTTTCAAACCTGCGTCCTGGCCAAAATGACAAGATTAAGATCAGAGAAGACTACTAAGGGCAGGGGACAGGTTAACGGATCCAACGGATACCAATCTTCTGCACAGTCAGCTCTGTTCTGAAATCAGGATGTTGCAGCAGGCACACCCTCAGCTCAAAGCTTCAACTTCAGATTCCTTGGCTTTGGCCTTTGGCCGAACAGTAAGAGTGGTCTGCTTCTCATCTCTTTTTACCCTTTTGGCTGCACGGTTCGCTGAGCTTGCTGCTTCTTCACTTGCAGGCTGTGTGGCTGTGGCTGTGATTTCCTTTTGAAAAAATCCATCCAAAGCCTGAGCCAAAGCACCAGTCTTCATTTGCCCCAAGAGTGCGTTGTCTGCCACCAGCATCTTGCAAGTTTCAAGTGTGCGCTTGGCATGCTCTCCACTCAGCAAGTGAATTCTGGCTCCATGGTGAACCTCTTCAGTCCCACCACCAGCGCACATACTGCAAAAGACATGGTCGCCCGGGATGACCACAACCTTTCCTGGAGACAAGGTCACTTTCCAAGTGGCCAAGTTGTTCCAGCCCTCGAAGGTCAGCTTGAGCAGTGAGTCTCTTTTTTCCTTCAAGGTGTCACCCTGCAGCTTTGCTAGGGGGGCACCCATCAGGAAGGCAGTTGACTCCAAGCTCAGCCTCACTTCTGGCAACCCAAAATCTCCGTGGAGGTGCAGGTGGCAACTCTTGGCAACTTGTTGGTAAAACTGTGGCTGAAAGGTTTCTCCCAGTCCCGCATTTCCTAGGTTCTTTAAGAAATTCTCAGTGTCCTGTCCAAGGAGTTTGTTCCAGGTCAGGGCCAACTTCTTGGAAACAGTTGCTTTGGTGACCAAAGCACTCATCCACACAGCACCAGCAGCTTTTTTCATTTGCTCTTGCACCCAAACCTTTTGAAACTTGAAGTACTCATGGCCCAACATGTCGTCTGCAAACGGTTTTCCTTGGGCCGAAGAGAAAACAACTGGTCGGACCTCCTGGTCAGCTTTGACTCCAAGAAGATCTGTCTGCAAGTTCCAAGCTACGCCAACTTGAGTAAAGTCAGCAGCAAAGGATGCCTCGGATGCAGCATTGGCAGCCTGCTTGCAGAGAGTTGCGTCGTTCCAGGAAGACACTTGGCCTAGCTTGGTCGATTGCACAGCAGCCTTTGCTTGTGCAGCAGCCTTGTCTGCTTTCTTGGCCTGGCTCTTGCTTTTGTTCAGCCATTGCCGGAAAGATTTGATCTTTGTTTTCAGGTCACACAGGGGTGTGCACTTTGTGCTCCACTCTTTGAAGTCTTTGCTGACCTGCAACTGGCCTTCGTGCAACTTCTGGCCATCTTGCTGGGCCTCGTGCTCTTGCTTCACCTTGGACCACTTTTGGACCAAAGCCTGGATTGCTTCATGGATCAAGGGCACGCAGCTGTTGCAATCCTCTTCAAAAGCCTGTGCTTCTTTTCGCAGCAATTCTGTGTCCAACGCAGGCCATTCCTCAGAACAACCTAGCAACAAAGCTTGTTGCCTGGACACGACCTCTTGCATGCACTGCTCTGTCTTAGCAATGCAAGCCTGAAACGACATAGCCTCGACCCCGGCAGACCTTTCGACTGGCTTGGGGGTAGTAGCGCTCTGCTTGTTCTTGGCCTCGCTCTCCAGCTGCTCCATCCACAAGGATTCCATCTCTTGCTCTTGCTGCTTGGCTCTTTCGATGTCGGCTTCAACGTTCAACAGTTGGGTAGGTGTCTTCAAGGTACCTTCCAGCATGGCCTGCTTGTCAGAGTCCAGCCTCCACTGAGCTCTGGCCATTCTTTCTTCGGCCTCGCCTTGGAAGGATTTCAAGTCATCCTGGTCGTGAATGTCAGCCCTTTGACGGACTCCGGTGTCCAAGTTATGGCGGTGCGATTGCTCCACCTCCACACCTGCAAAGCGCTGCAGCAAAGTTTCTCCTCGCCTCTGCGTGGTCCTGGCTCCGGGCTTCTGGCATTCCTGCTTGAAGCCAGCTTGGGCTGCTTCCAGCGTGTCAAACTTCTTCAGCTGCATCTGCCTCAAGCACCAATCTTCACATGTTTCAAACAAGTCTTTCTCGGTGTTTCCCAAAGAAGTAGTCAAACTCTCTTGGGCAAAACCAACCCCGCTGTTAAAACTTCGCTTGCTGGTCTTCTCCTGCTTGCGACGCTCTTCCTTTTGCTTCACATACCAAGCTGCCTTTTCGGCTGAGCTCATCTTGCTAATGGAAGTCTTGAGCTGCTCAGCCTTCTCTCTGCGTTCTTTCTGGTCATCGTTCTCTACCTCGGTGGGTTTTGGTTTGCGACAGCACCTGGTCAGCCACTTGTCGGTGCTCACGCATTCCAAGCAATTTCTCCTTAGAGCGTTCCTACCAGAAGCGATGCTGTCCTTCAGCAGAGTGGGCTCCTGGCACTTGAGGCACACAAGACCTCCTTCATGTGTAGCTTTCGGACCAGAAGTGGCCATGGCAACTATTCTACACTTTCAGGTGAGGTCACTAGGACAGTACACGAGAGAGGAGAAAACTTTCTTGGGCCCAAAAGCATGAAGCATTAAACATATATCACAGAAATAAAATGGCGATCCAATTTCCGAACCAACTTCTCGGTGTTCTGAACGGTGACACACAATCTGTTTTTTGTTTGGGCTGCTGAAAATGAAAATGCGCGAGCTCATTTCTTTTGGCCACAGGGCAGGTTCCAAAGCTGCTAGAGTACACTAATTGCTCAAGCACTGCTGCTACTTACCAAAGAAAGTAGAAAAAGCAAATTGTTCTACGGGGCATGAATTGCTAAAATTAAATTGTGAAACTATACTGCTACACGTCGGCGTTTTGCTGCGGTACATGCTGAGTCTTTCTCTTCGCGTTTGCCTTTGTGACGACATGGAAGATGAGAGGCAGGCCACAAAGCCAACATGTCTTCCTTGGACAAGTGCTTCACCTTGTCTCTGCCAATCACTCCCATCTTAGCAGCTGACTCCAGCAAGGGTGCTAACATGCAGGCAAGTGCCAAAACATTGAAGGCATTGCCTGAAGCTTTCATGCCAGCAGCTCTCTTATCAAAGTGGTTTGCCAAAGCATGGGGATGCCCTTGCAAGGCAAACCTTTCACGGACGGTCAAGAAACGATGGACCTTTTGCTGGTGCTCTGGTAGGTGCAAGTCGTCCAAAGAGACAATGAAAATCTGGGGCCCTTGGCAACGGAAAGAAGGGACAGAATCGAAACATATGGAACCACCATAGGACTTCAGTGGATTCCTGTCCAACTCACAAGTGAAAAGCTCTGCTTCCACTTTCTGCTTGGCCACGGCTTCTGCAGCCAGGGACTTGTAGACCTTCAGGTTTGCCTTCATGGTGGCTGTGAGGGTCTCAGACCTCATGTTTGGAACTCCTTCTTCCAGAAAATCCGACAGCTTCAGCACCTTACAGGACCCTAAGTCTTCTAGAGACAAGGGAGCTGGAAGGTCCCCACTGGGATCTGGCAAGCAATCGATCCGCAATCCTCTTACCCAGACTCGAGGCCTGCTGTGTGGGAGCAAGCTGCCCAGGTCATGGTGCTGCACCTCAATCTTAAAAAGGGGACAGGCACAGATAATCTTGTCGATGAGCTTCCAAAACTCTGGATACAATGTCAGTCTTTCAGAGTTTTCCAAGAGGAAAACTACAAGACTGCCTCTGTGTGCCATCTCTATAATGAGGTCCACGCACCTTTCCAGCACTTCAGACCTCGGGTCTGTGAAACCTGCTTTGCTACCATTGGCAGCATATGGCTGGCAAGGAGGGCCTGCGATGAAAAGCTCACAATTTTCCTGCTCAGAAAAATCAATGCTGAGAAGGTCTCCTTTCTTCTCACCAGCTGCGATCTTCCCGAGGCCAGTCTTGCCATCTTTGCTCAGGCTGCAATAGAATTTCTCGATGTCTCCATCGAAATCATGGCAGCAAGTAGCTGAGTATTCAGCTTCACTTGCCATCATCCAAGAGCGCAAACCACCAATTCCAACGCAAGGTTCAGCAGCTTTAAGGCAAAACTTCATGTACCTAAAGATCCTTCCTGCTTTCCAGAGAAGTTTCTGGATCAGGTCTCCCATGACTTTGGCTTCCTCAGACGCTTTGCGTTTTGCACGCAAAATCTCTCGGGAAACTTGCCGAAACTAGAGCCACAAAAAACACTGCAGGCAAAAAAACACAAGTTAGTTGTTTTGGAATGTTTGCTTCACTTTTGTTCGACAAGAAGGTCGGTCAAAAACATGTTTCAAGATATTTGGTCAAAACTGAAAAATCATCCAGGTCAAAATATTCTGGAGAAAAACCCACGGTGGCACCTATGGGCTTGAAACCCTTTGTGTTTGTAACAAAACATTTCCCCTACAACAAGAAATGAAAACATTTGCTTCTAACAAAACTTGAAGTGTTTGACACGCTTCAGATTCTTTTGACTTTGGAAAATTCACGGAAGAGCTTTGCATAAATCCTTCAAAAATTCCAGGATTTTTTGGAAAAAATGACATCACAACATTACATCTTGAGACCGCGCTTGTTTATGTTTGAAAACTTTATTTTGAGGTGACTTTCTTTGATATTTCAAAATAAAAACCGGAAAAACCAGCAAGTGAGGAAGCCAGGAAGTCAAAGACCATCAAAAACCTTTAAAACTGAGACATGCATTCTTTGACATCAAAAACATCAACAACAGACAGTATATTTTACTAGACAGGTATGAAAGAAGGCCAGGTGAAGCAAGACCGGGACGAGATAGGGGCGAGACACCGCGAGACAGGGGCGAGACACCGCGAGACAGGGGCGAGACACCGCGAGACAGGGGCGAGACACCGCGAGACAGGGGCGAGACACTGGAGAGACAGGGGCGAGACAGTGGCGAGACAGGGGCGAGACACTGGAGAGACACCGCGAGACACTAGCGAGACAAGAGCGAGACATGACAGAAGATGAGAATATGGATATCTATCTTTTTATTTCTGCCGAAAAAAATTTCTTAAATATTTTTATGTTATCTCTTAATTATTTCAAAAGAATACATATGATTGAAAATCCATGCGCAAAACGGACCAAACCCCTCAGATCGCGGTTTTTTTTCCAAGCAAGCAGTGTTTCAGTTCTTTGGTCTTCACATTCAGCTCATTCAGCCCTTCTGCTGAGAGCACGGGTGGTTCTAAAGAACTCTTGTAGCATACCATCTTGGCTACTTCCGGTGCTGGACCTGGAACGCCTTCGGCTAGCGTGGCGAGTGCCGGATCGGTCTTGCCGAGATCTTGCCGGAGAAGGTTCTCGGCGATCTGGGCTATTGTCAGTCCAGCGCTTGTCTGGAACCCTGCTTAGGGATTTTTCGCGGCGGTCGCCATGCCACTGGGAGTTCTTGTTTCCGTAGCTCTGTTCCGCCGCCCTAGGTTGCGAATGCGCTCGTTCTCTTAAAACGAGTCGGTGTGCATCGCTCCTGCGCTTGGAATCTGCATCTTCTGGGTGAATAGCCCATAGGTGTTGGGACAAGGCGAAATCCGAAGAACCCCTGAGCCACTTGTGGCAAATTGGGCAGTGTTGGCCCTGTTGCTCTGGCACCTTTTGCTTTTCACCCGGAGTCGGATCAGCAGCACGATCCCTTTCCAATTCTTTTTCACGCCGAGCCTGCTCCTTTTGCCTTTTCTTTTCCAGCTTCGCTTGTGCAGCAGCTTCTGCATCTGCAGCTTCCTTCGCTTCCTTTTCCTTTTTTTCACGGATTTCCTGTTTCGTTTCCTTCACTTTTTGCTCCAGTTTTTGGAGCTTTGCTTCATCAAGATGAGGCTTCTTTTGCCTGGCATCGGCATCTTGTTCGGCAGCTGGCGCAAACGTTGCAGCTTTTGCACGTCTAGTACTGCTGGGCGACCTTGTCCTGGACCTGGACCTGGTCTTGCTGTGGCTGGATTTTCTCTTTTTTTTCTTTTTCTTTTCTGGCGCCTTCTCTTCTGGTGTTTCTGCAGCCTTTGCAGAGTCACCAACCACTGCATCTGGTGATCCAATCCTAGTACGCTCTGATTCTTCACTTTCTTCTTCATCTTCGCCAGAGCTCACGCGATGCGTTGGTGCTGCCTCAGTGCGGGACATATACGGTTATTTTGATTTAACTAAAAAAAAATGCGATAACAAAAAAAAACCAGGAATCAAAAAGACATAGCTCGTCTGCAGGTCTTCCAACGAAACGGTTACTTGGAGGAATTTCCAAGTAGAGCCGCATGGCGTAGAAGTTACTCTGAGGAGTTTCAGAGTAGAGCTTCCAAAACAAGCGGTTACTTGGAGAAATTTCCGAGTAGAGCCGCACGCAAGTTACTCTGAGGAGTTTCAGAGTAGAGCTTCCAAAAAAAGCGGTTACTTGGAGAAATTTCCAAGTAGAGCCGCACGCAAGTTACTCTGAGGAGTTTCAGAGTAGAGCTTGCTGAAGGTTTATCTGATGATTTTCACTCTAAAGCCGGGCCCACGCACAAAAAAAAAAAAGGCTCAAGATATATAGGTCAAGAAACAGTCTGCTGGTGCTTGCTACTGTTATGACCATTCCCTCGACGGTGGCCAGACGGCATTGCGCAAATTGCGCCCCAGGAGTTATATGTATGAAACCTTTCGCTGCTGTTGCTGTGGATTTCCACAAAGCGGCCCATCGGCCTTTGAGCCACGGAAAACGAAACGGAAAAACATGTTTCACCAAACCAAAAAAACTTCCAAAACCAAACCTACACGGACAGCATCAAACAGCAAACAAGCACAACAATGAACTTACAGACTTACAGAAATCAAAACACTGACTCTCGGTGCGGCTGTGGCCAGCAAACCTTTTTTTCACACATAGCGAACCAAATCAACATAACATGTAAATTGCGTGAAACTTTTGACGTGTTTGTGTCAAGCAAACATTTGCAAACGCAGAAATTTACGCACATCATCCGCTGTTGGTACAGCTAACTTGTGGGGTTCGGGTTTCTTATGTTTTTCACCTAAGGCGTTCCAAGCGAAAAGCCAAGCCTCTGCTTCTTTCTTGTCCGCATGGTTTGCAACAAATGTATATTTGCGACAATTTTTGTGGAAAGTGCACTGAATGAAGCAGCGAAGTTTACCGGATTGATGAGTGAACCTATCATAAAGCACATGGGCCTCTGAAAATCTAGGTTCTTTGCAAGCCACTGGTGGAAGATCCACATCTTCTTCTGACAGTTTGACCACCAAAGGAGCCTCACTTTCTGGAGGTGCATCTTGCAAAGCCTCTTTCTTTGCCTTTTTTTTGGCTTTAAAATTCTTGATGTCCACGTCGGACAACTTTGCGAATTGTTTCAAATCATCGCTCAAAATCAATTCAGTGTAGTACGCAGCAGGCCCATGATGATAAATTCTTTTGAACTTTCTTTCTCGTTCAAAAAGCGAGGCAGCCAAGAACATGCAACGAAAGTATGCTTCGGGGCGCTTCCAGATCTCTGCAACCAACAACTGATCAGTTTCCCTGGTGCGCCAAGTGATATCATCCACGGCCAGTTTCCAACCATCACGCAGTAGCAAAAGGAAAAAAGTCACTTTTGACATTTTCCTTTTGTTGCCTCGCACAGCACCAGAGGCAAAGGCTTGCAGGATTCGTTGTGGATTGCTCAGTTGCAATCCAGCTGTAACCCTGCATGCATCTGTGATCCAAAGACAAGTATCGCCGAAATCACTTTGGCGACCAAAAACTATGCCAGACTCAATCAAAGTATTGATTGCTGTGTTGGAAAAGAAAGCAAGGTCCCACATATTGACTGCAGACTCTTCAGCAAAAGCCTTCTTGTCTACCAAAATTTGCAGAATTCTTTGTTCTTCTGCAGAGGGAGGTCTGTCTCGAGTCGAAACATGTATGGCAGAATCCTCCAACTCATCTTCTGCGAGCAAAACAAGTTCATGGCCTGCCCCCGTGTCAGGGAATAAAGAGTCCAGAGGGTCATCATCGACAGGAACATCAGGTAAGCAAAGAGGTAAGGAGGACGCGGAGACCAGAGGCTTGAGCTGTAGCTCCAAAGATGTACAAGAACAATCCCAGACTGTAGTTTCTCGACAGAACTGTGCAAAAGTTTCAGGTGTGCACCACGCCAAAAGATCCAGGATTTGATGTTCTGCGAAATCAAAATTGATTTTGGCCAGCTCCGAAGACTTCCACGCAACTCGAGGAAAATAAGACACATAAATGAGAGTGGTTCTCTTGGCCTGTTGCCTCAGCTTGACAACAACCTTGCTTTCTGGATACGCTTCCACAACGCGGAAAAACACATGCGTGGATAAAGTGTCAAGGTCCACGGTCTCTTCTGCAGACAGAAGACACTCGGCCAAAAAAGGAGGCTGCAGAACATGCATGTGGTCAGGCAATGTTCCTGCCAAGGCAACTCTCCACAATGCATCTGGTACCGACACCAAGTGTCCATTCCCCAACACATTTTTGAGAAAAGAAACCAGCTGCTTGCTTTCATCCGGTATGCTAGCCTCTGCAGATACCACTTCCATTTTTGTAATGGCCTTCGTATACTCAATGGCCTGTTTCTCCCATTGGCTCATGTCTGCAAAGTGGTCTTTTGAATCACACGCATAGATGCGCCTACACCTTTGCGCAAATGTCAGCTTATGAACTTCCTCTGGCTTCATGACGTGTTCAAGCAGCTCAGCAAACATTTTCCTTGAATACCACATACCTGCAGCCCATTGCATGTGTTCATCAAGGAGCTGGTTCACCTCAAGTTTCCTTTTTCTTGCTGCAATGATAACAGGACCTGAAAAACGGAACCCTCTGAGAGACACATGTTTCACTTGTGCATGTTCACCTTCTGTTCTGCGTTCTGTGCATAGGGTGAAAGCATAAGCGCGAATCAGAATAAAAGCACTCGGGAAAAAATGCAACGGTGTGGCAACTTGCTCTGCAAATTGTCGCAATTGCAAAGCAACATCTTCATGTTCCATCAATGAAGAAGAAACAGCATCTCTCAGCTGTACGTCCAAATCATCAAATTCAGCTATGGCCTTCGCTACAGCAGCTTTTGCAGCAGCAAGGCTGTAGCCACAGTATTCACCAAAGGCACCTACAAAGGAATAAGGAATGGATTGGAAAAAAGCAAGTTTTTGCTTTAGCAAACGGGTGATTGAAAGCTTGCATTGGACATCAATCTCGGCAATCCTATGACCAAATTCTGCATCAATGCCCAACAATGCAAGAGTGTAAGAACTGGAAGAAGCATTTGTAATTCTCCGGCACATTTCATGCACATGACCAAGAGCCAACGCAGGAAGCCTTCGCCCTTGCCACTGGCATGAGCCACCGGGAACACCAGCTTCCTTCAAAGCTTTTGCCCTCTGCCAACGGTTTGGTTGACTCTGCAGGAGGTCTGAATGGCAAAAGCAGCCTTCTAACCATGAAGCCTCACTGCCAACGGCCCATGCAAACATTGCGAGCCATTCCAAAAAAATGTAATGCCAGGAACTTCCCAAAGCAGCGCCTACTCTTTCCACCAGCTTGGAACTGGAATCAGAAAAAATGTCAGCTGACCACCGGTGTTTCAAATGCGGATACACATCCAACCACTGTTTCGTGACAGCCTGCAAACTTTCCCAACGCCAACCCAAAAGCTTCGCGGAAAATCGATGCACGGTATGTCTCTCTTCAGCTGGAGCATCGCGATAAAGATTCTCCAGAATCAATGCTTGGGAGCCCGGATCCCCTACAATCTGTGCTGCAGCACTCAGTTGTTTCTCCATAACAGGCCATTCCGGCAACTGACTAATCACTTCTTCCAAAGCATTGAAGATAATATGCAACAAACCAGGCATTGACAAGGCAGAAGGCATCAACACTGGATCGTTGACACTTCCAGCACGTGGGTTCTCTGTAACCTCCCTGATGAATGTTCCAAGATTGCCCTCCAAATTTACAGGAAAAAAAGGCAAATGCCTTTCAGTGCCCTGATCGCTCAGAAATGAAAAGACTTGCTTTCTCCAAATGTGCAAAGATTCAAGTCCATATTCCAATGTGGCTCCGTGAATAAGTACACGGGCCTTTTGAGCTACACTGGCTTGGCCACGCCCCAAAGTCAGAGCTGGCATGCTTCTACGTTCCACACGCATGCCATGTTTGAATGCATTAAAGTCTGCTCCCAAAGCTCCAACAAAGTCATTCCTATCTTGCAGCAAGACCTCTTCAATGGTACAGAAGAAATTATGCTTTGCCTGTGGCGATGCATCTGATGACAAGTTTCGGGAAACAAAGTAACTGGCAGCCAAAACCTTTGGAGAATGAAACACCCTACGACTTAACATGAGGCACAAATCCAACTTAATCAAAATACGCCTCATGGTCATCTTTGAAGGCACAGGTGGAATTTCCAATTCGGTATTGCTGCCTTGCAAAATCCTGATGCACAGGTCCAACACAACCTTGGCATGATCAGAGTTTGGCAAAAGGAACGAGAGCTGTCCATAGAGAATTTCCTGGACAGCAGTCCTTTTCTGCCTGGGATCGCCCCAGTTCGGACCTCGCTGATAATATTCATCACGGGACGAGAACTTGGCAGCCTGCGTACTGCTAGCACTTGCTTGCTCAGATTCCTCGGGTTCGGTCACCTGAATGTGCAACATCTTGCAATACGAAATTGGTGTTACCAAGCCTTTGGAAAATAAATGATCCTGCGGAACTTTCAGCAACAGTGCCCCTGGACAGTGACTCCACAATCGGGGGAAAACCTCCTCTGCGGGAATTCGAACATGGTTTCCACCACCTGCTATCTTCACACAAGGCTTTCCTATCAACAAACGGGAAATATCAGCAGATATCTTCTGCACTTGTTGCAGCTGCGAGCCCTTGAGGCAGGTTCTCTCCAAATGAATTTTTGGAGAAAATTCATAACACTCGGAATACTGCCAACACACATAGTCATCAATTGTAGACACTGTTGAATCTGACGTTGCAGAAGCTTTCAGCAAAGCAGTCCTGCCTTTTTTGGCCCTGCGTGCTGCAGAAGCAAAGAAAGTGGCCCAGGCATCCCTTTCTTGTTGGAAGTCTTGGGGCTTAATCTTGCGAACAGACTCTGCCCAAAAGGAAGCCAAGATATCAAATCCATCATCTACAGAGGAACCAGACAGCGCAGCAATGAAAATCACAAGTGGAAAGAGATTTTTCCCTTGCTCATTCCTTTGCCTTTGCCCCCCACTTGGTGGAGCAAGAGGTGCAGGCTCCATGAATTCCGTACTGGTGCAAGCAACTAAAGAGATGAGTGCAAATGCTCGGAAAATAGCAAACAAACAAATCCATGAAAACAAAGAGCATATCTGAAATGGACAAAATATAACTTCCAATTTCATACGTTGACTCCACACTGCTGGTTCAAAAAGCAATACATTGTTGACTGACAAGCTGTCCTTGAGCAGTGCCAAAATGGCCAAATGAAAGCATCAACAATTTCATCAAACTAAAACCATATGTCAACATGTTCAAACAAACATGTGCAGTGACCTTCCCATAAACAAACACAGTGTGCTGTTCCATGTTTCAAAGATTTTCATGTGCCACCTTGCCTAAAATATCAAAAACTGAAGTTCCCATGAGATCGATCCAGCAAGCAACGCTGCGCAAATTTTCTCAAAGTTTTCAAACATCCACTATGAAACGCATCATCAAAATCTTGAAAAAATGGCAAGTGGGGTGTTGGTGCGCGCAACCCTTAAAAGTGTTCACACCCCCCCCAGGCGGCGTTATACACCTTATCAGGAAGGTTCAACATAGATGTGCGTCGTCGAGATTGAGTTGGTGACATGTGATTTCCACCTTGTCATCCAACCTCTTGATCAGCTTTCGGTATGGAGGTGTCAAAGCCTGAGCTTCACCTCCAGGTAATGAACTTCACTTCCAGGTAATGGAACAGAAATCCGCCTAGGCTCAAGAGATTCATTACCTGGTTCCTTACCTTTCTACCGTCGTTCATCATCAGACGAAGGTGAATAATCTACATCATCACCCTTTGGGTGACGGTTTCGAATCTCGTCTGATCTGTCAAGTTCCATGTCAAGTTCCTTTTCTAGTTCACCTACGAGCTCTTTACCAAAATCGTCATGTTCTACGGGAGGTGAAGTTGTCGTACGACCAAGTCTTCTTTTCAGACCACTCGAACTCGATCCGGACTTGCCTTCCTCAGCTGGTGCTGAGCTTAGCTTAGATTTTCCTCATGTGTTTTCCGGTGAAAAGTATTCAGGCTTAACCTCGTCACTTGGATCAGAGATTCTTGTGGGCTTACTGGAAGACTTGGCGTGAGGCAACTCTTCAGCAGGAAGTGCATCTCCTGCCTTGATCTTGAAGACCGTTCTTCCACGCCATTGTTTGTCAAAACGTTTCTCTGGACCAGAGACTGCTCTCCAGTCATCTTCTCCCACATTCTTGGTTCCATTCTTCATCTCAATGAAGGTTGTTCGAGTCGATTCAAGATCATCAAAAGAAATTGGGAACTTGGAACCAGAGATTTTGAAAAGTTGACTACGAAGTGTCTCGTGATGACGGATCAATTCTTTCCTGTGGTAGTCAATCTCCCAGTCGTCATCATTTGCATAGGCAAAAGTCTCAACAGACAACTGACTGTATTCAAAGTGTTCGTGCTGTGAAAAGAGACTCGTCACCTCAGGAGTTTTGAAATACACTGCGCTCATGTACCAAGCAATGTCTTGGAAGTCCATGACTAAATGAAGTGCTCTTTGACATCCAGGGTTGATGCTTCCAAATTCCTAGTCTTGTACAATTCAGGAATGACTTTTGGGGTGAAAGCTCAAATTGAAAACCAAGGTTTCTCATCTGTGGAAGTGACATCAACAATGGTACATTTCCTTCTTCCACAATGTCAAACTCCGTGGTATGCACATTCCACGCCTTGTCATACGTGTGAATCGCCCGTTTCTCTGTGCGCTAGGTTTGTTGTGAATTCGCAGAGAAAAATCTTGGGCTTGTTTCTTCAATCTTGTACCGCAGTCCACAGTCATGCTTGTCAACATAGTCACGAAAAGCATTGACTGCATTCCTTGAGCCCATAGCTCTTGTACATCCAACATCTAGGATTGCCGCCTGCCCCCTTCCAGGAATGCACAACCTGAAAAATCAGGTTCCATACTCTGCTCTCCATTCTCTGTCATCTTGGCTGATGTCAAGTACACAGGGGAATGTGTCACAAAGAAACCAGAGGTGCTCGCTGACGAAGGTATACAGCTGCTGGCTGCCCTGCAGGTTGAGAAGAATATGATGGGTTCACATAGGTTGCTTTACCTTTCCCATCACCTTGTCCTTTTCCTTGATCTTGAGGTCCATGACCTTTCTTTCCTTTTCCTTTTCCTTTCTTTCCTTTCTTTCCTTTTCCTTGGAAGTATCCATATTCATCATATTCCTGCCATTCTTCCCAGCCTTGGGATTGCCATGCTGTCTCATCTTCGTTCGTAGGCCAAAAAGCCTTCATTCCAATTTTCATTTTCATATCCTTGCCATTCATCATTTGTCCAATAGCTCTCATCTTCAGCAAGATGACTTTTTCCTTTTCTCTTTCCTTTTCCTTTGTTTCTTGGTCTGAAAAATCTTCGTCCTCCTTTTCCTTTTCCTTTACCTTTTCTTCCTTTTCCTTTTCCTTTACCTTTTCTTCCTTTTCCTTTTCCTTTTCTCGTTCTTCTTCCTTGAAATTTTCTTTGATACCATGAATAGTCATTGTCATCCCAGATCCAAAATACATCTTCTAAGGCATCCAGGAATCCTTCAGCTCCATCTTCTTTGTCTTCGGCCCAATAGCCAAAGCTGCCATCTAGGTCTCCTTCTTCCAGCGCTAAGAATGCTCTTCCTCCACCAGATCCTGATGGATTCATCATAGGATTGTCAACTGCTGTCTTCACAGTGCAAAGCATTTCAATGAATGTTTCTCTCGGTTCATTCACTCGGTATTCTTCCATTGTTCTGTTTTTTTGTGTCATGATACTTGTCAAACTTTGTCGTTGATCTTGAGAAAGATCTGCCGTAGAGATAAAGATCAGAGCAATCAGATTTGGAGAGAGTGGGAAAAGATCACGATGTGCTTGTCTTTGACTCCTCATAGCTTCGTCATAAACAGCTTGGTGCATGTCATCCGTCCATGGTTGATGTACATGTGCATCATTTGCTGCTGCAAGAGCAGCTTGTGCATTTCGATGCGCAGCTCTTCTTGCTGCAACTTCTGCCAAAATAGCAGGTGAGGTTAGATCTAATTCTGGACCATATCATGATTCTTCAAGTCTTCTTCCATCAATCTGAAATCTAGTCATCCATTTCATCAAGTCTCCATTTCCACGATTGTTCTTCATGAATCTCATGAACCTGTAGAGGAAAACTGTCTAAGCTCCTTTCACAAAATGTGGTCTCAGTGTTCTCTTGAAGTACTCTACTCCTCTTCCGTTCGGTTGTCTCAGTTCCTCTCTGTCAAGAAATCTCTTGAAAACATAGGACTCGCCTTCAAGGCGATTTCTGAGTGCGGGTCCCCACTTCTCAAATTCCAATTCTGTTATGTCACACCAGTCGCATCTTCAAATGCAAACCATGACGTCTTACCGTCAAATCCAGGTGGGACTTTCGTCGTCGCCTGTGTTGTCATCATCAACTGCCCTGCGTGGGGCTGCATCCTTTGTCTCATCGCATATGACTCATAATCATCATTGGGCTCATCTTCGTCAAGATCCGTGCAAACAGCGCCGCTACCACCGAAGAGTGGTGCTAGCGTTCTACCTATTGGTAGGATAACTAGCACGTTTTACTGATTCTGCTGAGCGGTCACATAACCAATACTGGCTCAAGCCTAGATACATCAGACACAGGTAGATAGTAGACTCCGCCCTATATTGTAGAGCCATCAGATAAAAACACCTCCCCCTGAGGCCAATCTTGGAGACATGCGCGAAGCGTTGGAAAGATCGATTCGACTTGGTCAGGTGACCACGGCCTGTTTGGAGGTCAAAACCACAACATTTTGTTTTTATTGTGTGTTTGACATGAACAGATGGTTTTCTGAAAAGATTGTTTGGTACAAGGCCATGGGTTTGCTGGCACTAGCAAGGCGTGGATATACGCACGTATGTTTACATGAAACTTGTTTTCTAGATGACTCTAAACAATTGCTGTGGAGGTCAGGAGATTTCGTGCAGTTCAAGGAATTTGCAGAGGCACACTTTAATTTTCACCAAAAACATTGAGGCTCCAATTTGATTCCACTTTGATGAATTTGAGAAAGCTTCGTTTCAAACGTGGCAGGCAATTCGCGAAGGTGTGGGAAAAACTGTGTAAACATTCATGGCTGCTGAAATTTCACAGAAAAAGCTACGAAAAAACGTGACCTACCCACGAAAAACCTGCATTTTTTGTGGGCCGTGAAACAGCTGAATGTGCGAGGCGAATCCCCTACATCATCTCCAAGGCATGACTAGTTGGATCTCCAAAAGTTCCAATTCTCTCACAAATCGGTTGCTATAAGGGAGGCGTTTCTTGTCAGCGTAACATTCGCCAGGAAACTTGAGAGTCCGTTTGATTGTTGTGATGATGACGGACGCACTCCTTTGATCCACGCTGCACGAAATGGATCAGTGCCCATGGCCTTGATACCCAGCACAGTTGTGTACCACGATGATGCCGCACTTCAGTGTACGGCAGATTATGATTTCGAGCTAAGGTGGAGTTTTTACTGAGCACAGATGAGGCCAAATTGATCCAAAGTGTGATTTCCTGACTCTGATTGCTTCGTTTGCCCAGCGATGGTTTAGCCAGGTCTCAGTGAATGCGCAAGACAACCAGGCGATGACGTCGGTACAGTTGGTAGTCATGACAAGTGATTGGTTGGTGCATGACATGTAGTGATTGATGGAGAAATCAAGATTTTGAACCAAATCCACCTGCATCCATTTGAAGTTTGGTTAAAGCAGACATGAATCCACAACCTGGCCAGGGCAAGAGCGCACTGTACTATGCCAAAGACTTGAACCACAATGAGGTCTGTGAAGAGTCGCTGTGGAAGTTAAAGGTTGAGGTATATAAGATGTATTAGTTCAACGGATCCCGACTTGTTACTTTTGTGTGTGTGTGTGACATTTCTTGTGTGTGTGTGTGAATTGCATCATCTTGCTTCGCAGATTGTGGAGAAGCTGGTGGCAGTGGATGGCCTAGATGACACAATCATAGTTGAATCATGTCGTTTCCTTAACCCAAAGGATCAATGCATGGTAGACTTGCTAGATTTACCTACATTTACCATAATAATCAACTAAATGTATAGATAAATCTACCATACATTGATCCTATGGGTCAGGGGAATCCAAACGAATCCAATCTTCTCATTTGGAAAACTTGAGGCTGGTGCGCACGAGGATTTGTGGGAATTTGCAAGGACCCTCTTGCGCCAGGAAAGGGGGCAGGAGGAGCGGCCCAAGGCCCAGGCATGCCGTCCTGGCGCCCGGACCTTGGCGCCCTGTGGTCGTCCCTAGGGCCCGACCCAAGGGGACGCACCACAGGGCGCCAAGGTCCGGGCGTCAGGACGGCATGCCTGGGCCGTCGGCCGTGGTGCAAAACCCCTTTCTGTTTTGGAGGAAATACCCTCGCATCATTGCATCCAATGCAAAGTGGCAGATCGCAAGTTCCCTTCTATGGTCTTGCAAGCTAGTGTTGCAACACCGAATCGGCACGTGGCTGTATGAGATGGTAAAGCATGGATTTGTCAAGATTGTTGCTAATTTTTCACCAGACCATTGCTGCAGCCAAACTCCTTTACAACCTTCAGTGTGGAGGAAGCCTAGCGCAGAACTGTGCATTGGTCCCGAATGAACCTAGTTCCAACGCACTTTGGATGAAGTCTCCTGCCATTTCTTGAATTATGGAATTATGATGAAGATAGTCGCTTTGATCCAAAGACAATTGCGTGGAGCATTCAGGTTCTATGTCAGGATCAGATCGTGACAATGCCTGACACCAACGCAGTACGCAGGACTGCGCACGCGGAGGTGATCATCAGCATAGTACCAAGTTTGGAGTCTGAAACGTTGGTCAAAGGCCATGTGAATCTGATGCTTGCCCAGCCTTCCTTCATTTTTGTTTGGAAATCCATAGCTTGGCTGTGCTGTCCCAAGATCAACCCCTGCACTTCCGTCGCGGCTGGCGCTGTCTTCTCAATGCGAAGGCAATAGGTTGACGTCATGAACATCAGAAATCAATAGAAATCATGTAATATATGTGATATACAGTATATGAGTATGCGTATTGTATTCATGCGTCTAAATATTGTACACATACAATAAAGAATCACGTTGGCCACCAATGCGGATACAAACTATGAAGCGTCAGTGTCCGGAGGTAGCAAAGTATACTTTCTGCAGCAAAGGGATCAAAATTTTCGCAGTTGCACCAGCTGCCCAAGGGGTGATAGTTGAAAATGCTGGTATTGAGGCCAATGTGCCAAAGAAGCGAGTGCCATCAGGGAGTCAGAAGACTTGCTGTCAGTTTGTGCCGCTCTTCCCTGAAGAGCCAACTGAAACAAATTGATTTCTTCCCACATCTTCCAACGAAGGGATTGTTTGAAATTGCATGCGCTAGCTGCTGGGAGAGTGAAAGCCAAAAAGTATCAAAAAGATTCAAAAAGTTATGATTGGCTAGTCAAAGGACAGGACAGCTCGGCAACTGACCCCACGCTCAAATCATCGAGAGCGAGCAGAACGGCCAGCATGGCCGCAAGGCCGTGGATGATTGCGCAACACCGGGAGGCGGTGCAGTCGCAGGACTTTTATGCAAATAAGAGCGCTGACTGCAAAACGTGTACATTTTTTGAGAATGGATTGAACCTTGAGCCTTTCGTCACGAAACAGTTTCAGTCCGTCATTTTCCCTGTGTATCCTGTTTCAACTGCAAGGGGCAATCCAAGTTATATCAGCACCTCAGCCGACATCGCCAAGTGCGAATTTATGAAGATCCGCCTGTGGCAGTTGCAATGCCTGCCTCTTTGCACTTTCTCGCTACAGGTTTTTGTTAAATTGGCAAAGTTTCAACTCTACATGTTACCTCGTCTCAAGTGCAAAGAGGAGCGGAGGCTTTCACTCGTCTCAGCCATGGCAGTAGGGTCATGCCAGCATCAGCGCCGGGTAGAACACAAGGCTAGGCTAAACAGTACAAGCAAACCAGTCCAACAGATGATTGAGCAGCATTTCGATTTGAACTGATTCATTACTTTTTTATTTATCTAACTGCAGATAAGAAGCAGCATTGCGGCAATACTTCATGCTATTATATACTGCATGCCTTTTTTTCCTTTCATCGGTTTGACGCATTTGATTTTGTGTGAAGGCTTACTGACTTCGGGCGCTAAGGGGGCCTCGAAGTCAGGGAAAGGGAGGATGCCGTCAGGACAGAACATCCCCCTCTCCATTGCACGGAAATTGCAAATATGATATAAATTGGTCCGTTTTGAATAACTGGGTTTTTGTACTGCTACTACTCCTGCTACTGCTACTCATACTACTATTACTACCTACTACCTACTACATACTACCTACTACATACCACCTACTTACTACTCCTTACGACTCCTTACTACTGCTTACTACTGCTTACTACTGCTTACTACTCCTTACTACTCCTTACTACTGCTTACTACTGCTTACTACTGCTTACTACTGCTTACTACTCCTTGCTACTGCTTACTACTCCTTACTACTCCTTACTACTCCTTACTACTGCTGACTACTCCTTACTACTCCTTACTACTCCTTACTACTCCTTACTACTGCTTACTACTCCTTACTACTGCTTACTACTGCGTACTACTGCTTACTACTGCTTACTACTGCTTACTACTGCTTACTACTGCTTACTACTCCTTACTACTCCTTACTACTCCTTACTACTCCTTACTACTGCTTACTACTGCTTACTACTCCTTACGTACTCCTTACTACTNCTACTGCTTACTACTGCTTACTACTCCTTACTACTCCTTACTACTCCTTACTACTCCTTACTACTCCTTACTACTCCTTACTACGTTACTGCTTACTACTGCTCACTACTGCTTACTACTGCTTACTACTGCTTACTACTGCTTACTACTGCTTACTACTGCTTACTACTGCTACTCCTACTACTTTTACTACCTACTACCAACTACATACTACCTACTACATACTACATACTACATACTACATACCACCTACATACCACCTACTTACTACTCCTTACTACTTACTACTGCTTACTACTGCTTACTACTGCTTACTGCTGCTTACTACTACATACTACCTACTTACTATTCCTTAGTACTCCTTACTACTCCTTACTACTGCTTACTACTGCTTACTACTCCTTACTACTGCTTACTACAGCTTACTACTGCTTACTACCTCTTACTACTGCTTACTACTGCTTACTGCCTGCTTACTACCTCCTTACTACTCCTTTCTACTCCTTACTACTCCTTGCTACTGCTTACCACTGCTTACTACTGCGTACTACTGCTTACTACTGCTTACTACTAACTGCTTACTACTAACTACTTACTACTAACTACTTACTACTAACTACTTATTACTGCTTACTACTGCTTACTACTGCTTACTACTGCTTACTACTGCTTACTACTGCTTGCTATTACTTACTACTACTTACTACTACTTACTACTACTTTCTACTACTTTCTACTACTTACTACTGCTTACTACTGCTTACTACTAACTACTTACTACTTACTACTTACTACTGACTACTAAGTACGTATCAAGTACTAAGTACTAAGTACTAAGTACGAACTATGAACTACGAACTACGAACTACTAACTACCAACTACTANCTACTACTACTACTACTACTACTACTACTACTACTACTACTACTACTACTACTACTACTACTACTACTACTACTACTACTACTTACCACCACCACCACCACCACCGATTCCCCACTCGACAACTTGTATTCTGGGAATTGAATTCTATGTTTTTTCTTTCACTCTGAATTTGGATGCCTATCACAACATGTGTCCGAAAGTCATCAACCTGCACATTTTTTGTTTCACCCGGTAGTTTCTTTTAAGAAAGAATATTATTTAGATATACGACAACCAGGAATATTATATAGAATCAGGAATGAAAGGGCAGGATGAAAAGCCAAATATGGCCATGAAGCGGCTTGAAATCCAGAACTCAGCAAAACTTAGAGATCCGGTGATGCGATAGCTCAGAAATGTTGGCAAAGGACACTATGCCTTTCGTACAGCTTGGAAACGCATTCAGAAGAATGCAAGCATCTGTCCTTTCAGTGAGATTGGCCCTATCATTGGAACCGGGCCGAATCGCATTTCGAGAAAAGGTCAAAGGTCATGCGCAGCAAGATTCGCAACAGGTAGCTTGGCGCTCATCCCACAAGCCCAAACAAACACGACTTTTGCGGTTTCTTGTGCTAGCAAGCAACAAGATGTGCATATTTGAAGGATGTCGCCATTTGCAGAGCCACAGCTGTGATCACTGAAAGAGAGGTACAAGTTGAAGACAGCCCAAGATTATGCAGAATTTTGAAAGACCAGCTGATGATGTACGCAGGTTGTACTCGTTCCATATGGTTTCTACAATTTTTTTGGGTGCCTGATCACCAACGCAGAGTGCCTCAGCTCAGACGCCAGATCATCGCAGAGTGCCTCAGCTCAGCTGGATGTAGCAGTCTTTGTGTCAATCGTAGAGATGCTTAATCAATTCATAACAGAGTTTCACTGAAAGATGTGGAGAATTGATGGAGCTGAGGTTTGGAGAATTTATCCGAATTTGTTTCAGAGTCAGGGTGGAGCAGCAGGAGGCCATGGATCAACATGGTTTCTCTTTTCTTGGCGGGATGGTGAAACAATTGAACTAAACCGCAGCGCTCCAGCTCACAGAGAACGTGTCCAAGTTTGCTGTTGCCACATGAGCGGCCTGTGCCATATCATTTTGGGACCAAGAGCTGTTATGCAATGAGTATCAATGTTCGGTTTGTTATTGCAACTTCATCAGCTTGCATCACAATCTCATTCGAAGAACAGTAGGAGGGAAAATTGGCTTGGAAGCCTGAAGCCTGCTCAAGCAATTCAAGCTGAGCCAGCAAGACTTGTCACCAGCATTCACCAGCCCCATCCCAAGCTTGCAAGCAAGGAAGGTACTCATGACAGCGATGGCTGTCACACCTTGAATGTATAGGGACGCGATTGGGAGTTGCTCATGCATGTCGCCATCCATACAATGGCGGAAGTGTATCATGCTCTTCGGCAGCAAAAAGGAAACGAAATGGTAGGAGAGTGTCAGTTTGGATAGTTAGCCACCAAAGACAAACTCTTTTGTGGAAAAGGAAAAGCTTATCAATAGACTGAGGTTTGGCAGAACAAACTTGCCAAAGTGCAAGAGGCCATCCTGTGGATGTTTGCTTGCGGGTTTTGCACCACCATGCACCACCAGTTGCCAAAGCAGTGTGCTCACCTTTTCCCAAGATGTGAATCCGTGTTGGGAGAAGAAAGGAGAGCTCTTCTTGTAAAGAGATATAAGATAAGCGAGAGATGGTGGTGGGTTTGTACGAGATGAAGTGTAGATAGTGTCATCTCTGGCAACGGAGAACTTGTCATAGTACGCGAACCTGTGGCCGGTGACTATACGGTACGTATGTGTGTATTTTTACGGTTGTCAAAGGAAGTTTAGTCGAGAGACTTCCGAGTTACGAAGGTTTCAAAATGCTGAGAGAATAGATGCCAAGAGAGACTTGATGCCAAGAGAGAATAGATGCCAAGAGAAAAGATGCCAAGAGAGAATAGATGAGAATAGATGCCAAGAGAGAATAGATGCCAAGGGGCCAAGAGAGAATACATGCCAAGAGAGAATAGATGCTTAGAGAAAAGATGCCTAGAGAGAATAGATGCCAAGAGAGAATAGATGCCAAGAGAGAATAGATGCCAGGAGAGAATAGATGCTTAGAGAAAAGATGCCAGAAAAATAGATGCCTAGAGAGAATAGATGCTTGGAGAACAGACGCGAAGAGAATAGATGCGAAGAGAATAGATGCCAAGAGAGAATAGATGCCAAGAGAGAAAAGATGTTTAGAGGGAATAGATGCAGAGAGAATATAGCTGCTCAGATGGTGAGGCGGATCAATCATGACAATTCATTTTGTGTGGCAGGTGCAGCATTTGGTGAAGTTGCATTGTGTCTTTTCTTGGCAGGCGCAGCATTTCGTGACATTTTGGGAGATAGCCGGAGCGCGAAGAGTTTTAAATTTTTTTCCTGAATGCGTCTCCAAGATCGGACGAGAAAGGTCTCCGACGCAACGGGTGGGAGACGACAATTTTATCGTCGGATTATCGTCGGATCATGGTCGAATCGTCTGTCTATTGGCGGAAGCACTTCAGGCAGTTTCTCGCTGAAATCTTGCGCTCAGAATTTCGTGGCAGGCGCAGCGCGTGGTGAGTTTGGCAAGTGAGTGCGATTCATTTTGCGTGGCAGGCGCAGTATTTAGTGAAGTTGGAGGGTGACTCATGTTGCTCCACACGCTGTAAATGACGTTTCATACGTGAGGCGGATCAATGATGAGCTTCATCTTGCGTGGCAGGCGCAGTATTTGCCGAAGTTGGAGGCTGCCTTGTTGCTCCGCGCATTGTAAATGGCGTTTCATATGTTAAGTTTCAAGGGTCAATCATGAGAGCTACTTTGTAGTACAGGGAGTAGTACTGGAGTAGTACTTTGTAATAGTGGAGTTGTACTTTGTAGAGGAGCAGTACTTTGTAGTACAAAATAGTACTGGAGTAGTACTTTGTAGTACTGGAGTAGTACTTTGTAATCCTTTGTAGTGCAGAGAAGACTGGAGTAGTACTTTGTAGTACGGAGTAGCACTTTGTAGTACGGAGTTTACTGGAGTAGTACTTTGTAGTACAGAGAAGTACTTTGTAGTACAGAGTAGTACTGGAGTAGTACGTTGTAGTACAGAGAAGTACTTTGTAGTACAGAGTAGTACTGGAGTAGTACGGTGTAGTACTTGGTAGTACCGGAGTAGTACTGGAGTAGTATTTTGTAGTACTTGGTAGTACCGGAGTAGTACTGGAGTAGTACTTGTTTGGAAAGACAAGTTTTTACTTTTTAGTACAGAATAGTACGTTGGATCACCACATCGGCACAGAACCACTTCGAACCACACAACGTGGCCTCGCAAAGCTGATAACATTCCATCCCACGGCAGTACTACTTACATACAACAGCTCACCACCATGACGTCGCATTGCATCACGTGACATGACACAACACAAGCCGTCACATCGCATCAAATGTCGTGACCACCACATCACCTGACCCCGCAACAGACATTAAGACATCAAAACATTTCATTTCAAAGCACAAGCCATCACCACCATGGAACGGCAGAAGGCTGGTTCACAGCAAAGAAATGATTTTGGCATCGCGCCGGTCGGTCGCCTTGCGCACATTCTATTGGCAAATTCTTTCTTTGCTATACAGTTCTTTTTCCCTTCTGAAACTTCCGCCCCCGGCTCGCCCGGGAACTACTTGTATTTAACTCAATAGCTGTGAATCGAGGTTTTATCAGCGTCGGAGAGCGATATTTATATTTTTTGGTGAGAGATGCTGAAACACCAATTTCATGCTGATTTCATGATTATTTGGACATGCCCCAGGCGTCCTCAAAGCAGCTACAGCGGCAATGCGAGGCTGGCGAAGTTTGCACTCCTCCTGCACACAGGTCCCAGACTGCTGAGTTTGATTCTGGAAGTAGTTGGTACATTTTGGTGGCTACATGTCATCGCTGATGCAACCTGCAGGTCCTTCGTTCCCGATCAGATTTGCTACAGTGCAGACCCAACCTTAAAAGAAGACGTGGCAGGTATGACATGGTGTACATATGCTGGGTTGATTTTTTCAGCCCTCTTGCAGCTTTAAGGAAATATTAACGGAAGTGTTAGATGAGCTGAGGCAGTGGCTGCTTGTGCAGGACAGAAAGTTTGAAGCAGGGAATTTCTCTTAATTTGGTGGCTTTGAGTTTAACCTTGTTGCAACCCCGTCTAAGCGCACATCCTACATCTATACCTGCAGGTTTTTTTTTGGTATGAAGCTACACAACATACATCAATATTACAATTTTAAGAATGATGAACATGATTTTAATTGCGGGTTTTCCAAATAGATATATGGGGTACGGTTTGGAGCCATGCCAGCTGGATTTGTTGTTTGCTGAGATTGGCAGGGTGCCCAAAAATAGTGCCCAACGCGATTTTTTTGCTGTTTAATTAGGTCCAACGCAAGTTTGCATGTGTATACAACATGCATGTGCTTTACTAGTTTATCCCTGCTTATAACTTTCTTTTTCTAGGCTCAAAAAGCAAATCAGGCAAAAAAAATTCACCAATCCCAGGTTTTCCACCTTGCCCAAGCGTAGAACCATGGCTGCAGGAGCCGACCGTTGGCTCGAGGCATTGGCGGCAAGACATGTCAAGACATGAGTGGAAAAGCGCGAGAGTTGCGTGCTTGATATGATGTTTTGGAGCCTAAAGCAGATGCAAGATTGCAAGATATTCCAATAGTTCGCCTCCGCAGTCCAGCTGGTACCTATTGGTAATGCAGAAAACACCCTTTCCATCCCTTTCCCTTGTACGATCCAAGTGCAGGGGAACTTTTTGCAGCTTGAATCTCTTTGGTGATCTTTAGACTGTTTTTCACCTCAAAGGTATGAAGAAGGACGAAGTGGAAGCAAACGAAAGGACCTTTGATGGAGTTGCCCTGTCATGACTTGCCAGCTTAGTTTCACCTCTCAATATCAGTCTCCATGGCAATGATTCATGTTTCAGTGCTACAGACGCTGCAATGAAGGGTTCCGTACGAACATGCTTCTCACAGCAATGCTTGGGCTGCAGTTGAATTGGAAGCGTCCATTGATACTGACATTGAAGGGAACCGATTTTGCGAGACTGTTCAAGGGACTGACTGTCATCCTGTAGAAACTCCTGTTACGGGGTTCCTGTAAGCTCGTCCCCCCTCCAGAATAGTTTGGTACAAGCCATTTAAGTGTTAAATCCTTGCATGTGTATGCAGTGTGTGCGATACGTGTCAGGGACATTTTATATCATTTTATAGTGCATACACGTATACGTAAGCGCGCGGCGCACAATATTGTTATATATTTGCTTGTCATTAAAGTATAGGTGTTTATTTGTTTCTTGTTGCTCCTGAATCCCGTGAAGACAATCTCCTGATATTTTTTGCATTTCAAGCGTCCTCGCAATGCAAGTGGTTTGGCAGCTGCAGTCAGAATGAGTTTCGTTCTAAGATGAATTTCCCCCGCGGCACCAATGCAAGCAGAACACGTTCAAAGATGAGTTTCATTGTTTTTCGTCGAATGATGAATTTGTTAATTGACGTGCAATTCCAAAAAATCTGGTATGATTGAATTCGGCGACAAACTGATATGTGTAAATATATATATATATATATGCGTACTGGTATGTATCCGCCATAGCATCGACATAGCGTTTTTCTCTTCATTGTGTTGCATGCATATATTCACAGATCGGTTTCTATATATAGATACCGATACCAACCGATACTTGGCCGAAATGAGTGATGTCCTTTGAGTGATATCAACTTGGCCGAAATCGGCACATGGCCTCGTCCTCAGATAAAACATTGCCTAAAGCAATGTTGGGGATATACCGTGGGGAGGAGCAGTGGAGAAGAAGGAAGATTTGATGCTTTCTCTGAGAGGACTCAGATTGATCAGTTTCTGCATCGATTGAAATCGATCTTGCACCTTTACTGGCGATCCACTTTGCATTTTGTTTGTATCTCGTTTGCCGACCGAATGTTCGTTAAGGAAAATGTATGCAGAATCTGAAGACTGAATATCTCAAGGTATTGCTTCTTCGCTTGAACGTCGGATTGCCTTTCAAGAGTTGGTTTTCAGGTGCTGAGTTGTACGCAATTTCCAAACAGGTTCGCAAGGCATTGTTACGTCCATTAGCCTCTCTATTAGTCATTTTTGTCAAGCTTGCTTTATGACATCCGATCGTTCTGACTCCGTTTCAAGCTGCTATGCATTTGTCTTCCGTCGTGCCTTGCAGGGATATGATTCCATTGTTTTCAATCCGGGCGATCAAGGTCCCCTCAGTGTTGAAGGTAGTTTTCACAAAATGAAGACTGACTACTCCCGGAAATATTCAAATTGGATGAAGGAGGATCGGACGCCATGGTTGAAAGAAATCCAAAACAACCTTGCGAAAAATTGGGATGAAGTAATGGTCACCGAGGGATTAGGTACTGTCAAAGTCTCAGTACCGTCGATCACTTTTCTGCAAAAGGAGCCGAACGAAATCTAAATTCACTGAAATCCACTTTAGTCAAGCAAATTGCCGATGGAAGACAGAACAATGCAAACGAAATCCCCTTTGGTCAAGCAAAATGCCGAGGGAAATCGAAGGAACTAATGGTGTAATTCGACGGCTCTGCAAAAGAAAAGGTGAAAGACAGAAAGATGAAACAACTTGAGACTTGAATCACTTGGATGATTGATACAACTGTGTGTGAAATTGTTTTTGATCTGATAGATGAATTCAATCACCAACCGTCCTCTTACACTTGTGGCGCAGTGCAGCCAATCAAGCAAGGAGATGTTCTTAAACTGTTCAACCAAAAACTAGCAAATGAATACTGAATATGAACAATCAAATGTTCACTCTGTTGTGCTGTTTCAGCCGAGCTCAAGCCGCTTCTTCCTGTGCTCGTGCTTCTACCTGTTCCGTCATGGGGAAAGACAGCAATGTGCCGTTCTTGATGGATTTCCTGCTGGGTGGTGTGTCGGGTCCTGTGGCAAAGACATTGACAGCTCCCATTGAGCGTGTGAAATTGGCGGTGCAGACCCAGGATGCAAATCCAAAGATCCGCAGTGGAGAAGTACCTCGTTACACAGGCATTGTTGACCGTGCCCAGCGGACTCTGAAGGAACAGGGTTTGTCCCGCTTTCGGGATGGCAACTTCACAAATTGCCTTCGCTACTTCCCCACGCAGGCCTTCAACCTGGCTGTCAAGGACACCTTGAAGAAGATGTTCCCAAAGTACACTCCCAAGACTGAGTTTTGGCAGTTCTTTGGTGCCAACCTCGTGTCTGGCGGTTTGGCACGAGCAGGAACGCGATTGGCTTCGGATGTGGGCTCCGGAAAGGCTACATTCAGTGGATTGGGAGACTGCATTGTCAAGACTTCCAAGGGCCCAGGTGGATTCTTTGCTCCCTACACTGGTTTTGGTGTTTCAGTCTATGGTATCAACCGTGGGCTGCAATTGGGCACATTTGACACCATCACAGGCTTGCAGCAGATGCAAGCAGAGAAGCCAGTGGAGGAACACATTTACAAGGGCACCACGGACTGTTTCAGGAAGATTGCATTTGAAGAGGGTCGGGGGCTTACAGTTTTTCATGCTGTGACAAGACTTTGGTCATCTTCAATACTTGAAGACTTATTTTCAGGCAGTCCTCAATGAAGGGTTTTTCATTTGGAGGGTCATGTTTGATGTGAGGCCTGATGAAGGTTCTCTACAAGGGCTTTGTGGCCAACATTGTGCGCAGCGTTGGTGAAGCATTGGGGGACGAGATGTCTCCAGAGGACCTGGATGTCAGGAGGTGCGGCTTTTGAGTTTCTGTCCGGCTTCATCGCAATGATTAGCATAGGATTGGCACCCTATGATTGTTGTGCCAGGAACGTGTCGGCAGCTGCTCCGATGACCGCAGAAACCTTACTGCATATACTGCATCTCTTTGAACATTTTGCTACCTCCTGCACATTTCCATGCATTTGTTGTCTTGTCTCCTCCAAACTTATCAATGTTTTCTGTGTTGACATTGATGTATGTTGTTGTCACTGTCGTTGTTCAGGAGTCCTCGAAGTCCTTCACCGTTTTGAACTCAACGTTGCTTCGCAGTCCTTTTTGATGATTTTACCTGAGTTGCCATGGTGAGTTCCCAGGTACCAGTCTTAAGCCAGGACTGGGAAACATGGAAAACCATGCCACATATTGATCCAAGTCAGAAGCCCGAAGTCGCAGAAGTCTCTTTTGCGAAAACACATGCACCTCTGTCAGGATGTAAAGGGCACAGCAAGAGTCGGGGGTCACATTCTCAGATGTGTACTTGGTTCCCTCACCAATCGTCCAAATATGCCGGAATAACTCTGATTGATCAGAAGATGATCCATCATGAATTTTGCAAGTACTCCACTTCGTATTGCTTCTCTATTTCTTTATCTGTCTATATCTTTTTTCATGTACCATGGGCCAAGGTTACTTGTTTCTCCACGTGGATGACGCGGACACGTTCGTCTCGTTGCCAGAGGTCATGACGGCCATGCAACAGGCAGGTCAGGGCAATCGTATACAAATATCACAAATATCAGTTATCATAAATATAGACGTAGAATATAGAATGTATTAATTAATATCATCAATAATATCACAGTGACGGGTTCGCTTGTAGTCCTGACGGTCACGTGGGAGGCGGTTGGCAATTTAGCCAAGTTGGGTGGCATCGTGAAATCCTCCAAGGTCACGGCACAGCCTACAAGCCGTGCAGCTGTTGTGTCCGAATTGGAAATTGTTCGATTTCGTTGTTTTTTCTTCAGGTGGACCTGGAAATTCGCAAACGCAGCACACCTGGAAAGCTGAAAGTCTCCATCCTCATTGAGGCTTCGTAGCAATGGTCTGGCAGCAATAAACCTGAGGGGAGATCTCTAAAGTCAACTTTTGTGTTTTCAGCGCAACTTTTTTTCAAAAGACCTCAAAGACTTACGACTTTATTCAATGTTGTTGTTTTTCAACGGTTGTTTTCAATATCATTTTTGTTTCTTTTGTTCGTCTCCCTCTCTCTCTCTCTGTATTTTTTAAATATAAAGAAAATAAGAAATTAATTGTGTTGGACTCGCTAGGTCTTGGAGGCTTCGGAAAGTGCACAAAGTCCCGGGCCCGGTTCGAAACTGCAGAGGATTCGTTGTGTCGGATCGTTCACTTTGAAAAAGATTTGTGATTTGAAAAAGTTGACTGAAAGAAGAGTTGAGTCGAGTGACATTTTCCATTTGATTTGACACCGAGGCATTGCAGAGAAGATCTCGAAGCAAGACATTGAGACCGTCACCGGAGGGGTCGCTTATTTTACGACCGTTTGATGACACCGTTTGATGTCCAAAACGTCTTCAAGGGTATCGATACCGTTTTGTTCACAACAAGAGATGATGGTTGTATATATGGTATAGAAAATACTTAAGAACTGACCCTTTCTGCATCTGATAGGTGCGATCGGAACTGAATGCTGCTGGCTTTGACCTCAATCCACAGTGCCAGCTAGCAAGATCATGATACAGGCATCATTTTTCTGCACTCCCGCTGTCGGCAGCAGTGCCTCTTGATTGAACTTGCTGAAGGTCTCAACTTCACGGTGAGAGACGCCAGTTTGAGGGTCACCATTCTGCCACTGAGATTGAATTTATATACGCGGATGTGGTTTCAGTAGGTCCATAACGATTTGATTTAGAACAGCAATTGAATGAACGGAAAAAAGAGGAAAAAAGGGCAAACATGGAGACACCACAAAACATGGCAATATCATCCCAGCATCCCAGCATCACCCCTTTGAATTTGAAGGCCGGCCGTGAATGATTTGGGTCCCAGCTCGGGTCCCAGCCCAGTTTCCAGATGAATGATTCAGTTCTTGTTGGTGACTCGGTCACTTTTCAGGTGCTGACTCGACGATGCAGAAGGCCCACGTTTTGTCGAAAACTTCTAAGGTTTTTTTGTAAAACAAGTAACGTCTGTGATATGTAGCAGCTTTTGGCAAGTTCTGATTTATTTTTGAGGATTTACCGGTGAAAGAAGCAGTGGTTGAAGTGAAGGAACACAACAACTCTGTGGAGGCAAGGTCCCTTACAACCAAATGGCTGCAAAGAAGGATTGGTGGCGGTAAAAAACGGATCTATGCCATGTTAATTAAACTGTCCTCCCTGTTAAAACCGTCTGATTCTTTCATGGTTTGTTTCTCTTATATACTACCTGGATCTCCGAATGTTGGCTTTTTTAAGATCGAATGTCGTATTTGACCGTATGACCCAAAAATTTGGTCAACCCTCTTGGTCAATTCGAAGATCATCAGCTAATATTATATCATATTTAAAATATATAAATGGCTTCGATGAAAAGGGACGTCCAGGATTTTGTAATCTATCTCATTTGAGCTTGTTTCAGGCTCGAGGAAGAACGCCGCTGCGAGGCACAAACTTGAAAATGAGGGGATGAAGAAGTGGATAATCACTTGGTATAATCACTTACACCATTTGCGGCACATGGGGACCAAATAGCATCTACTCTATAAGAGACTTGCATCAGGCCGCAACTCTAGATACGAATTCTCGATTTCGGGAAAATTACCGCGAAAGATTTTGGGAAATGTGCCTGGGACCAGTAACGATGTGGTCATGTCAGGCATGTACCGGGACGAGTCCAAATTAGCACCACTCCTTCACGCTCCAAGTGAGAGGCTCAGTTTTGGACGTCAGGAGGCTCACGTTTCCGATTCCGAACTCGGCATTTCCCAGGCATGGATGACTACGATGAACCAGGTGACGTGTTTCTGCTGTGTCAAGGGTTGGTCAATGAGTAAGACTGCAAATGTTTCATGAATTAACATCCCTTCCAGCACCAGATCTAAGACTCAGATAGAACATACGGGAACATACAACACAATCGCAGCATATATCATCAGGTAGCAATACCAGCCTCATATTCCTGATGAAAGCATTTCCTTGGAAGATCATTGCGTAGCGTGGACAGGAGCAGCAGCAAGTGAAGGTAAGGAGGCGGTGGCCAAATTGGAGAACAAGCTTGCGGCGGCGGTCTAACATCGACACATGTTTTCCTATGGCTTCCCATGTCTTTGAACCCCAGACATCCAACTTTCCACAGAGGTACTGTATAAGGTTTGGTTGCTGGTCCAGCTTTTAGTGTTCCTTTACGGAAAGGTGTATTTGGCACATGGAAGCCCTTAAGGATGCAACACGGAAAAGGTAAAGATAGAGCATTGTAGAAAAGGATCAGCAACTGTACTTTCCAGCAAGCCAATCTAGACCCTTTGGCAATGTTTTGGGATGACCTTTTGCTTGCATGTTTTTGGCCCCAACAGCTGGCGGAAGCAAAGAAAGTCAGCACAGCCCTGACGGAGAACGTTTGAATTGCCAGTGGCAAATTGGAATTGCCAGTGCCATTGGCAAATCGATTCCGACAGTGTACATCACATATACATAGTCGATTAGTCATATTGTATACATGTTTATGATGATATTTTTATCACTAAACATTTTCCGGATCCAAACTGGCGAAGGTGGCAAAAGACTCGATAGCAGAAGCCAAAGCGAAGTCGGAGGCTGAAAGCAAGGCGCCTGACCCTCACGCCAAATGGATGTCGATGTCATTGTTCAGAGATGCTCAGAGGCAGTTTCTGATAGATATTGCTCCAAAAGGTGGGAAAGGAGATCTGAGTCTTTCATTCTTTTTCGTTGATTTGTTATGTGCAGTGTCATCAACAATAGCGAGGTTCAGTTTGCACACCTGTCATTTTATTCTCCCTTCAATTTCCATGGAACATAGAAAAAGCACCTCGACAAGGCTGGTACACTCTGTTAAACCAACATAGCAATGGAAAATCCACCATTTTGGTGGTATTTGCCGGGAACGATGGGGGGTTTCCATAGCTATATTCTTGGAAGATATGTGACACCAAGTGCACAATTGGATGCAACATCGTATTTTTGATCCATTTAATAGGCTTTCTATCCCAAATGATTGCCTATCCCAAATGCATTGCCTATGGAAGTGGATGAATTGGGCACCCGTCGTCAGTGGACGATTGGTTGAAGGCCAGTTGTCTTTCTGGTACATCCAATGGTCTTTATGAGGTGGTTGAAACTGATCCTGAGAGTTTATGATTTTGATGGACACCATTGTTGCAGTGAACCTTACCAGTTTTTTTTTTTGTAATGTCTCTGTTATTCAAAAAAACTGTCAAATCCTACACATCACTGAAAAACAAACATCTTAAGCACATGTCACAAACACGTTGCCATTAAACAACGAGACACCGTGAACATCCATGAAACATCGCTAGGTTCAAAGCTTTAATCTCCTGGAGGTGCAGATTTTTTTGGAAGGGCCTGGAAATTGGTTGTTTTGCAAAATAGCTGGCTGGAAATTTTAACTTTTTTTGGGGGGCAACTGCACTGAGTCACTGCTTAGGATCAAAATCTGCGGATGGTTTTTTTTAGGCCTTGACTCCCAAGATGAACCAACTGAGAGACGCATCAGCAACTGTCAACAACCCCTGTAAAGGCTATTCACACTTAAAAGGAATGGAGTATCCTTTGAATCACCATTTAATACCCAACTATTCAAATAGCAACTAATACCTTCCACTATTTGAGATTGTTCAAATTCTTCCTTTTGCCATACTGATTGATGGTTCAGATCTCTGGCGTTTCAACACCAGTTCACCTCGAGAAACTTTATTTTTGGTGAAATCACCAGATTTCATCGCAAAACACCGGATCTTCTCTTCATCAACAAACAGTCTTGCGACCCCAAAGTTCTCAGAAAACCAGCAGGATTGAGATTGAGATCATAAATATGGGACCCATTTTGGTGGAATCAAACCATGCAAGTGTAGGGTAAATTTGAAAATTTTCCCCGGAAAAGATTCGTGTCTTGTTTGGGTTTGACATCACCCTTTGAATTGATGACCCCTTAACAAAATTCTCAACTTGACCTACTGATGATGGCTGCAATCTGGCGAACCAGTTGATAGGTAGTTGGCCCACGGCGCACAGAACGCCGTGTAGCTGGCAAGCGTGCCACAGACGGCCGCGTGTTTCTGTGCGCGTTGTGGTGTGCAAACACTGGTATTTACGCTATTTTGACAAAGTTTTGTGCTTGGCAACACACGTTTGAGGCTTTTTCTATCCAGAAACCAACATTTTGTGCTTGGTAACACACGTTTGAAGCGTTTTTCTTTCCAGATACATTCCTAAGTTTGTGATCATTTTCCTGTTCCGCGGAATGGACTGCTTCGGTACATACATCGCACATGTCCAAACCTGTAATGTAACTCGTGTTCCAAGTGCTACGGAATGGACTGCTTCGGTACATACTTCACACATGTCCAAACCTGTTTTGTAACTCGGGTTGATGAGTCCTTAATCTTCTAATTTGAAGAAGTTTTTTCAGGCTTCATAAATAATGCCCCCAAGAAATATTCACTATTTGCACAGTTTCGGGCCCGCGTGATCTTAAAACGACGCGGCCATCTATGGCACGCTTACCTAGTTTCGTGCACTTTTTCACATCTTACACATGTTGGATGCTACGCAACACATGGGTGGGGGGCATCCGGTGAAAAACAAAGTATAGTTCGGCGCGGAATTTCAGGCCTTCAAACATGGAGTTTTTTGAACGTGTGATTCGGATATTTTGTAGTTCCAATTGTAATTAACACAAATTCCCTTCAGCAACTATGGAATGGACCCTCATAAGACACCACGGCGTTCTGTGCGCCGTGGTCCTAGTTGCATTTTGACTTGAAAATGTTTTTCGCGCCAGCGGCGTGCAATTTGTCCTGTCCCAACTCCACAAGTGGTCCGGCGCTGGTGTGTTTTGCACATTTTGACGTGAACATGTGCTTCACGCCACAGCGGCGTGCAATTTTTTATTTCTCCTCTGGCCACACGGCTCCGCACCAACCGTTTTGGCGAGCCTACTTTTCGACCCTCCCGACTCTCCCGACCTACAAATCTTTTGAAAAACGCAACAATTCATGAGTTTCCTAGCATTTCTTGCGCCTGTATCTTCTTTCTTCTGATTCTACTTTTCTGCTCTGTTTTTCACCTAAATATTGTCGGAAATGTAAATTTTAAACTTCTCTTGACACATGACGCAGTATCTTCGTGCGCGTTTCTTTTGTTTCCGACCTGTTTGGGGTGGAAGTCTCTGCTGGTCGAGCGAGGCTGATATGGTGGAAGCCTTGGCAGCCTTCACGAAGCTGCAAGCGTTAGTGGCTGCTGAGGCAGCCATGGATACGCGCGCAGTGCGACCGAGAAAGGCTGGGCCTTGTGGGCATGGTTGGAGAGAAGAGATTCTGAATTGCAGTGGATGCCAGTGCATCAAGGCAACAAAAATCCGTTGAGACTTGGTATCGATAAGAAACATCTCCTCAGTGGAACATCATTCAGACACACGTGAACAAAATCCACTCAATCTGCGAGATGTCAATTTTTCATTGTTTACTGGGAATTGAGGCCATGATCTCCAACATCAGAGTTTACCTGTATGTATGTATGTATGTATATGTATGTATGTATGTATGTATGTATGGATGGCTGGATTGATGGATGGATGGATGGATGGATGTATGTGTGTACCTTCTCAAAAGAAGTAAAACCTGTACTCGTCTATGTTTGGTTTCAAGATGATCCTTTTGGAAGAAATCATTGGTTTGCTTTCAATTGCATTCTTCGACCAAATACTTCAGCAGGGGTCACTTATGGTTGGTTTCAAGACTTTTTGGGGGAGGACATTGGTTTGGTTTGCTTACAATTACACTGTTCGACCAGATACTTCAGCAGGGGGACAGAGCTCTTTGATGCTACTCTGTCCAACGAATCTATGCATCAAAGAGGTAAGGGTGGTCTGATCAACCGCCTGTACCTGCAGATCTTGATTGGGTTTGAAACTGTTGGTTAAGCTGTTATACTGCGTTGTTTTGCATTCAAAATCGAACATTTTCTTTCATACTTCGGCGCTTGATGCCTTAGTTTTTGTTAAAGTGTGTAACCTGTGGTGGGTGTCCGACAAGGTGCCACAGGGCCGGGGCGTCGCCCCCGTGCAACTCCTGTCCAGGAGAACGCCAGACGATGAAACTGAATGTCGAATTTACAAACTTTAAATAGTAATTCGTCTAAGTATTTTCTCCTAGGGCCCCGCTTTCTGTTGGCATGATTACTTTTACATGATGATGGATTTTACTTTCTTTACTTTCTTTACTTTTTCCTCCTGGCATGTGTTTCCTTCAGGCCTCCCGGCATGTTTGTCCTGGCATGTTTACTGACGGTCCCTGTGTTGGAAACACTCCCCGTGTGTTCTGCCGTTTCAACTTGATAAGCAGACGTGTCGAAGGTTGAATGAAAGGAACAATTTCAAAGCTTTAGGTTTCAGGTAAAGATGTGCACCAATTCGTGGTGAAACTTAAGCCGTCAATAGTTTGAACCGAATGTCGCAGGGCCCCGAGCCTTCCAAGGAAACGCATGTGTCATGAGAGAAGTATTGTTCCATTTGCTTGGTAACTAACTTACTTGTGCCTTCCTGTTCTTCGAGCTATGTGGCAACCTACATGGGGGTGCCATCCTTTTCCTGGATGCCCAGTCAATACCACTCCTGGTGGTCAATGTGGTCAATGTCAAGATGTTTCTCACTGTGGTGGATGTTGCCCTTCAGTCCACCCTATGGGTCACAACTTCCAACAAGGTCCAATCCCAGGACAATGGATACCTCAGCGACAAGAACAGTGGTGGCAATCTCAAAGGCTGACTTGCCTATGGGCACTCCTACAAAGAAGCATACTCCCATACCACCTGTACCAGCTACAGCTCAAGGCTTTCCTATTCTGCCTTTTTCCGTTGGGGTACCTCATCCAATTGCTCCTCCAACCCAGTCCTTGGGTTCAACGCTTCCAGGTGGCAATCAACCTGTCAACTATCCTTTTCTCGAGTCCCAGAACAGACTACATCTCCACCTACACCTACACCCATGGCCAACTCTGAGGTTGACATCGCCAAGATGGAAGAAAGACTGGGTGCAGCAATGGCAAAATTGAAGCTTTGAAAACATCAATGCTCAAAGCGAAAGACAGCTCTCATAAAGACAGTGTGAAGGCTTCAAACTCTGGGGATCCCAGTAGCTCTATCTTCACTCAACCCAATTTTCTGGGTGCTCCTACAGCAGCCGTGCCTTCACCACCGGCTCATTCTGGAGATCATCTACTTGCAGCTATTCCCATGGTATCATCGACGTCCAAGCCACCCACTCCCAATGAGATTACTTCAGTATCTTCCACAGCTCCAAGAACTACAACTACGAACTCAAAAGACAGATCCAGACGCAGGAAATCCAAGAAGAGAAATCCTTCAAGAAGTTCTAGGTCAAGCCGTCGGTCAATACGGAGACGAAGAGGTAGTTCCCGTCGACCTCATCGAAGAGATCATGGATCAACCAGGTTTGGGTCCGGACATCATCATGATTCCTCTTTTCATCGTCCTGCAGCTTCATCTAGACCGCCAAGGACGGTTTTTACTGAAGGCCGAGACTTTTCCCATCCTATTTACCACAGGTCTAATGCTATGAGGAGAAGATCATCAACGCCTGGCCTACCTCGGCAAGATTCAGACAGGTACACAATGACCAAAATTCAACAGTGTATGCTAGGGTTAAAGATGGTAACCCCACTCAAGGAGAACATCGTTTTCGAGACAGATCAGGCCCAACCCGGCCTTAGGTTGAGGTCGAGATCCCGATCCCAGCATAGTAAGAGGCACTCTTTGACTCGATTTAGAGAGACCCACCTACACTCCAGAACTTTGCCCAGCTTTGACTATCACCCCACATCGTGAACAGTCACAGTCCGAAGCCGAATCTGCACAGGTGGACATTCCTCCCCATGCCGAATTTGACCTACCTGATTGGAGTCGACCTTCACAAGAAAGAGAACGACCAGCTGAAGATGGGACATCAGCTGATGAAATGATGCCAATTCCCAAAACCCAATCTTTGGATGAAGATTGGAAAAGATCAGCGCAAAAAGCTTTTGATGATCCCACCCGAACCAAAGCTTCCTGTGAGATCCCTGAAGCCAACACTCTTGCCTTGGTTCAGAGGGTCAGCGAACGTCAATATGAAAGCTTTATCCAGATTCTACGCTCCAAGAATCCTACTGCACCAGAAGAAGTTATTGGCAACATGGCATCTATCTTTCCCCAATTTGGAAAGATGACCAGAACCCAAGCCCTTCGAAGTCCCAAATGCCTTGGGCCATGCTTTGTTTGTCCCCACACACTTTGGGATGAGGGCTCCATTTCAGAACAATGATTCCAATGTGTACCACATTGTACATGGCACCGCCAATAAAGGGGCATCATTGATTCTGGCTGAAGAATTGATTCGATCAGGAGATTTCACTATGCACAAGGACTTGGCCAAATGTGGATACCCATCCTACGGATTCTATTCAGCTGGAGAACTTGCTGCAAAGACCGTCCAGTTTTCCTACAGCCTTAAGGAGCTATCCAGGAAGATTTTGAAGATTGGAAAAGGAACCCTACCAATCTTCATTGGTGGGATCTTTACTGGACGCAATCCTCACATCAATCAAATGTCAGGAGGCAATGAAGAAATCCAAGTCTTTGTGGAGAACATGGGGTGGCTCGAGGAAAAGTGAAATACACTGTGGCAAGGTCTGAAAAAGCCACAGTGTGTGGGGTGATGCTCACCTACAAGAATGCCATTGAAGCTCCTGGCTCTACTGTTGGACCTCGGTAACATTGCTCTTTTGGAGGAATCCACAGCTACATCACTCTATGAAAAAACCTTACCACACTTTCAAGATATACCAAAAGGCGTGGAATGCCTACTAATGTGGCTCGAAGCCATGGCACCTATGTGGACCAGCAGTAGACGTGAGAGCCTGCTGCTTTGCCTATAACACTAGGATTTGAGCAACAAGTCATGAGTTCGTTTGATGTTGTTAGGGTTGCAGACCTTTGTTGGTTTTTGACGAACCCCTGGAGTGTTGCTCATGTTTCTCACTTCAGCGGTTGTACTTGGCATATCTTGGATGGGTGGTCTTCCAAAAAACATTGCGTGAGTGACTACATTTTGCAACTGACTGTCAGGTGCTGTTTCGTTCAAATTCAACTTTTTGGCTGACAGGTTATTGATGGAAGCTTCTCTTGTTTCCTTATTCCTCTTTTCTCTTTACCTTGTTCTTCTTGTGTTTCCTCTCCCTTCCCTCTGCGCTCCTCTTTTCCTTTCCTTTTTCTGGCCTTCCCTTTTTTCACCTTTTGTGATGTCTTGTCCTGACTTTTGCAGCTTTCTAAGTATCAAATTGGATTTCTTCATCCTGGACCAATGATGGCTATGGAAAGGTCTCGTTCTCCTCGCAGACCCTCGACCTTGGAGAATGCTTCACATCCGTTGGTCAACTTTCCGGTTTGGACACATCCTATGGGACAAGGGGCGCCGGTACCTCCTCCACCCCAACCTCCAGGCAACTTTACATTGGGTCAGCAAACTCAAAAGCCTTCTACGTTGGCTGAAGTGCCTTTGTCTCAACAATCTGCGAAGATTCCTCCACAACAACCAAGTGCTTCTCAACATACTCTGGACTCGTCACAACCATGGGCTACTCCAGCCTAATATTTGGTGGCTTCATGGCAACCACGAGGAGCTCAAGTGGTTTTTTCCCGTCCTCCAGTACAAGGTTTGGGGATGGGTGGGATGATGCAAAATGAACAACAGTTTCCACCTCCCCCTCCATCATGGGGACAACAGTGCCATGCATCACCAAGACCTTCACATTGTGGTCAGATTACACCGACACCAATGGTGTCTTCAGAGGCCACACCTGGACATCCTTGTCCAAAAGCCCCCTCTACAGGTGGTAAGACTATCTCCGCAAAAATCCCAAGCATCCAGTTGAGCCCGCATTGGAGGGCATAGGAGGAGTTTTATGACAATCAGAAAGTTCATGGACTTCCTCTCCCTCGAGTCATTAGGAGTTCCAGCTGGAGTCAACTCAAAGACATTGAGGCTGTGATCCTCTTACCGTACCGCTAAGCAAACTATTAAATCAAGGCAGTGAGAATTTCTGGCTGAGGAAACTTGCCACTGGAAAGGAAGTCTATGTGGCTACTATGGCAGAAGTCAGTCAAGTTGTTTTTGTCATTGAGATTCTTGCTCAAATTCGGGGTCGTGGCATCGACCTTGATCGTCTTGCCCGACATAAAGCTTTTCAAGATGGATTAACGTTGGACAAAAAAGGAGCCATCCAACACTTGACCAAGCTTCTTGTTGATCAAATGCAAAAGTGGCTTCCTGTTACTCAGGCCGATTCCGGTTCCCAACATCAGATTGCTGCGCTTCTGGCTGAAATTGCGGAACTTAAAGCTAAAGCTGGGTCTGCTCCTCTTCCAGAAGCTCAAGCACCAGAAGGTAGCTCTCAACCTCCTTCACATCGAGCTCCTTCCCCTGTTGAAGCAGCTCTCCGTGGCAACAAACCTGTTGCTTTTGATCCTGCTCAACTGCTGGTTACACCTGGCAGTATCAACCAATGGCTTCAGACCAACATGTCTGAATCATTCAGTGAGACCAAGTACAAGGCTTGGTTTAAAGGACTGAAACTCGATATTACCTCTCGTCAAACCATTGAAAGAAATCTGGTTGCAATGGACCATTGGTGGCAGAACCAACCTGATGAAGCAGAATCCACTGTCCACAGAGTTGCTGTATGCTATGGGATACCTCCTGGAAAGATCAAGTCAGGCCAAAACGAGAACCTCTTGAAAGTGATGACTGTGGCCTTGACTATGGCCTCTTAACTTTGCCGCTTTTTTGGAGGCTTTTTGCCTCGTGATGTGGGGGAACCTTTCCAGCTTCGAATTTTGTAGCTTTACAGCGCCTGTCTTCAAAAAGAATGCTTGCCTTTGCTTGGTGATTTCATTGGTTTGTATGCTCGTTGTCTAATTGTTTTTGCTTCATTTTGCAGTTTGACACTTGTTGCGATTTTTGATTTTCATTGCATTTCTGAGGTGTGATTTCTTTCATGGTGTCAGGTATTCCTTCCATCCTTAAGCTTGGCTTAGCATTGATTGCTTCTCCCAATGACATCCCTCTCGTTCTTCAGCTCTCTCACACAGCTATGTCGAACCAGAACACCATTGGACCTGTTGAAGCTCCTTGGGATGCACCCGATCCACTCACTTCCGTTCGACAACTCCAGAGCTTGGTGGGAATGGGCTTCAATGTTGGACACAACAGTGCTGGGGACTTGCAAGCACTCATCCAATCAGCTATGGGTGAACAGCATATGGACTTCTTGAACACAGAACACGTGGAACACAAGACAGACCACCAGCTTCAGCGCAAGATGGTTCGATTTTGGAAATGTTCTCTGTTGCCCTCCAGGCATCCAAAGCTTTCTTTCCTGAAGATGCTGATCAAGACTCTGATCAAATCTACTATCAGTGGAACCAGATGAAAAACCTCCCTGGATGGTGGGTCAAAAAAGTTTGGACTTCCCACAATGGTTGGTTGCTTATGGCTAAGAAGGAAGAGTTCAACTTACTTGTCATTGATCCACTTCCCCAACTGGATCAACGTAACCTGGTGGAAGAGGCTATCAGCACCGAGAGTAGCATGGACTCCCAAAGGCAAACTATGGCTGCAACTATGAGTAAACGAGCCCTGCAGTCCTTCCTCCGTTTTCCAGACGATGCCTTATCCCCTCGACCAAGATCCCGCTCACCTCGTGGAAATTGTGGCAATATGGCTGCTGGTTCAGGCAATACACAACCCATGTATGCCAATCCTGGACCTGCTGATGGTTTGATGGCTTCGTTTGATCAGGAAGGTGAAGCAACTATGCTTTTGGCTATGTAGCAGCTCCTCTACATGGAGCAGATGCTACACCATGCAGCTGCTGGAGATGCTTGGCACTTTTCGACAACCTAAAGCCCTTTGAGTTCGAGCAAACAGATGCCTTGAACACCCAGCCCTCTTGGCTGGGTGTGTGTGTGTGTGTGTACCTTCTCAAAAGAAGTAAAACCTGTACTCGTCTATGTTTGGTTTCAAGATGATCCTTTTCGAAGAAATCATTGGTTTGCATTCTTCGACCAAATATTTCAGCAGGGGTCACTTATGGTTGGTTTCAAGACATTTGGAGGAGGGCATTGGTTTGGTTTGCTTACAATTACATTGTTCGACCAGATACTTCAGCAGGGGGACAGAGCTCTTTGATGCTACTCTGTCCAACGAAGCTATGCATCAAAGAGGGAAGGGTGGTCTGATCAACCGCCTGTACCTGCAGATCTTGATTGGGTTTGAAACTGTTGGTTAAGCTGTGATACTCCGTTGTTTTGCATTCAAAATGGAACATTTTCTTTCATGACTTCGGCACTTGATGCCTTAGTTTTTGTTAAAGTGTGTATGTATGTATGTATGTATGTATGTATGTATGTATGTATGTATGTATGTATGTATGTATGTATGTATGTATGTATGTATGTATGTATGTATGTATGTATGTATGTATGTATGTATGTATGTATGTATGTATGTATGTGTAATGGTGCACAATTCAATACAATCGTTCCTTGATTTGTGATGACATCATCCTGACTTCGGAGCTTCGTTTGCAGGAGCTGCCTAGCATGAAGGATGCGGCCAAAAGGGAAGAGTTGGTACAGTGTTCCCCGGTTGCGGAGAGGAACAGTTGATTTTTGATTAATGGCATTCATTTGTTCCCGCCAAGACATCAAGACTTGGACCAATGAATAAAATGATGTCATTGTCCATGTTTGGGGATTTAGATGTTAGATGAATGTGGTCCGGTTGAATAATAGGAAAATGAATCAGAATCTTCTTTTTGGTAGAAGAGCATCGCATCTTCACATACATAGCAGATCGGAGGATACAATTTGGTCAGAGCGTGGATTTCAATTGTTATTCCCCACTTGACTAAGATGTTGAACACGCCTAAATGACTTTAAACACGCAAACAACAACCAAACGACATCATGCAGACCTGGTGGCAGGAGTTCAGTGTCGATGGTTCCAAGGGACGCGAGATCATCATGTGACCCACATGAAGATGAGTGGGGAGTGGAGTCCCATCAGTGCTCACCATATATCTCAAGGTGATATTGAGAGTTTCACAAGACGTTTGTCTTATGAGACCAAGATATGTTACATGGATTTACATAGATGACGTTTTAGTCCTTAGTTTTGTGGGAATGTATAATAATAGTACTGTATATCTCTACATTTCACCGGTCCTTTGGCTCTACAAGCATGTCAAGTACATGCCAACAGCCAAAGGACCTGAAATGATTTGCAGAAAAAAAAAATCCCACAAAACTATTCCGCCATATTCAAGCAATGCTTAGTGATTAAACCTTGCTGGTTATTAACCTTGTTGGTTAGTTACTGTTGGTAGTTCAGCCTATTCTTTCGGGGCCTGATTCTTGACAATCTCTTGGCCAGACCAACGACTGACCACCAAGTGGCTGACTACCAAGGCCCTATTGCTTGCACTAACAACTAGCTTCATCCAGGTGGATTTACTTTTCCATAGTATATTGGTTCACTTTCACTGTTTCCAGCTAGCTGGTGCTTGGTATTTCGGAGCAACTTTTAGCAGAGCTGTCAGTATCTAAAATCCCGACCATAACACGGGGTTCCGACCGGCACATTTTAGCAACAGGCGGCTACCAAGTTCGGTTTGTTTGGGGGGAGATTGAATCATATTGACTGACTATTCCGAAAATTCAGGTGTTTCGATTGAGAAAGGTATACCTACATCCTAGATTCCTAGATTATAATTAGAGAGGAGGACGCCCCCAGCGTTGGAAAATACGGTAAAAACAATGCTTTGGAGCAACCCCCGCAAGATAGGAAACATATATCATGAAAGACTATAGTCCACTTCCTTTCTCACAGAAAAGCAAGCCTCACTTTTCTAACAAACAGTTTTCCGTATTATCCACTTCCTTTTATCTAAATGAGCAGTATTTACTGAAAAAAACTTCAACTTAATAGCCAAAACTCAGTCTGTATATGAGTAATTCAGTCTTCGTTTTGATACAGTTCCTGCTCTAAAGAGATCCTGATTCTTTCCAACCAAACATATTCCTTACTTGTAGTGTACAATAGATTATGTATATTGTAAAGAAGGCCTTAGTCTTTGGAACCAACTAACATTCTTCCCTTATGATCCGCTTCATTTTGAATAAACGTAA
>DF239413.1:19835-51267 GCA_000507305.1 Breviolum minutum Mf 1.05b.01 | reverse complement strand
TTTTTTTGTTTCTTTTTGGTTTTCCTTGACTTTTTGGACATATGGAAAGGTGGAAATGAAAAAAGGGAAAAAACATGAAAAAACAAAAGATGCAAAAACCCAACGCTCCCAGCGTCCCTTTCTGTATAATTATAGCCAGAAAATTCCGACCTTGCCCAGTCGAATAGCTGGAATCCCAACTGGCCGACGTTTGCAACGGACTTTTCAATCAGCATGGGTATATGAAACTACCCTATCCATGTACTGCACATATTTGTACATTTATACAACAAAATATGTGTATTGTATGATTATGTCATATTTTGAAGTTGTTTTTTCAAAGAAAAGTTGGTTTTAATCCACTCTGATTATCATGATTTTAGTTATTTTGAACTTGGTTTCTCAAAGCGACGAATCTACCCACCTGCGGATCTAACCCCCTGAACAGGATTAAGGAAAAAACTCCCCGAAACAAATTCTAACAAGCCTTGTCCAAGCTTGTTTCTGTCCATTGGTTCCGTTTCAAACGTGTCAACTGTGTCAATCGTGCCCCATAGGACTTACCGTCCCACATTGATACGAACAACAGTGAGCACCAGCAACAGCAATTATAAGCATTGACCTTGGGGAGTGAACTTGCAAACGGAATTTTCTCCGAGGCCACCTCCTGGGTTTGACGAGGTGTCGAGATCTGTCGTGATTGCAGGGCTGTTGTGTTGGAGTGATGAAAGTGACAAGTGATAACGCACATGTGGGTTGTTTACCAGATTATCTCGCGGTGAATTTCCAGCTGTGTGTCTGAATAGCCGGGGCTGTTGTGGCAGCCATGTATGTCCTTCCAGATCATACTGGCCACATTTTGACTTTTGCAGATTGGAAATGGTTGATTCAATTTCTTGAAGCAGTCATGGACTGCCGGTGTCAAAGGACATGCGACAGTCTAGGCATAAAGGTTCGTTCCGATGATGCTCCAGGATTCACACCGAAGTTTGATTTTAGACATTGAATCTTGATGCCAAATTCTTTACTTGTGAGATTTTGATCTTAGACTTTGGATCTTCGACGTGTTTCACTACTAAGCTTCTGATTTTGGGTTTTGCTTGTGAAGAATTTGGCATCGAAGATCCAAAGTCTAAGTTGGTATCGAAGATCCAAAGTCTAAAATCAAAATCTCATAAGTGAAGGATTTGATATCGAAGATCCAAAGTCTAAAATCAAAATCTCATAAGTGCAGAATGTGATATCGAAGACCCAAAGTCTAAAATCAAAATCTCATAAGTGAAGAATTTGATATCGAAGATCCAAAGTCTAAAATTAAAATCTCATAAGTGAAGGATTTGATATCGAAGATCCAAAGTCTAAAATCAAAATCTCAAAAGTGAAGAATGTGATATCGAAGATCCAAAGCCTAAGATCAAAATCTCATAAGTGAAGAATGTGATATCGAAGATCCAAAGTCTAAAATCCAAATCTCACAAGTAAAGAATTCGGCATCAAGATTCAATGTCTAAAATCAAAATCTCATAAGTGAAGAATTTGCTATCGAAGATCCAAAGTCTAAAATAAAAATCTCACAAGTAAAGAATTTGGCATCAAGATCCAAAGTCTAAGATCAAAATCTCATAAGTGAAGGATTTGCTATCGAAGATCCAAAGTCTAAAATCAAAATCTCATAAGTGAAGAATTTGATATCGAAGATCCAAAGTCTAAAATCAAAATCTCATAAGTGAAGAATTTGGCACCGAAGATCCAACATCGAATACGGATTGGATGTTTTCGATTCTGAATCACTGAGGGTTGATTTTGGATGTTTAATCTCACTTGTTTTATTTTTGTTTCCTCACGATCTTTTGAAGCCCCCCAAGTTCACTTTAGCCCGGATGTTTTTTTTGGGCCGGTGATTTGTTTTGGAAAGGTAGAACTGAACAGACATGGTGGATATGCTGCATGCTAGTTCCCTGGAGGGTATCTAAATATCTAAATCTGGAGCTGGAGGTCTAAACTACCAGTTTCCCAAACCATATCCTCTCAGTTTACCAGACACGCGAGGTCACCTGCACTCCTGGAAGCGCCTTTGAAGGATCCCAGTTGGGAGGTTGGATGACTGAAAATCATTCGGTTTCAACCATTGAAAACATCTCAAATGATGCAGAATTCTGTCCATCAGGTAGTATTGGTGATAGGTTTTTTTGAACTACTTCTTTTGTGCGATACGAAACTTATCTTCTTTGAGAATCCTTCAGTATTTCGTGTCCGAGAGACATTCTACCAAAAAATTGCCCTCCCTGAAACTAGCATAGCCCCTGAAAATGGATGGTTGGGAGATTAGTTTCCTTTTGGGATGGCTTCCTGGCAGGTACTATGTTAGCTTCAGGGAGGGTAATCGATCGTAAATTAATAAAACAACTCTTCAAAGTCGTTGGAAGTCTCAATTCCTTGATGTGAAGGACAACTCTTTGTTCAGCCGTCCGGATGCCCCAAATGCCCGATTGGGATTCGATATGTTGCTAGTATGTTGCCTTTGGATATATTTCAAAGATGAATTGTTGATCGAGAATTCTTCTCATGGCGATCTTCTTAATTTATTGAAATTTTTGATGGATTGTTTTGCTTCATGTTTTTTTTAATGTACTTGTACAACTGTACAAGCCTTTATGTCCACATGCAGACATGCATCCATCTTTTTTTTGGGTATCTGGTAATATTCTAGATACAAGTGCCACCAATTGTAGATCTTCTCCTTCGATTCCAACTTAGGGACTTGTTGGAATATGTTCGGAAGCAACCCTAAAGAGAAGTAGTCGTGACAGGTCCAACTGACACTTGGATCACTAAGGAGTGGCGAATCTGTGGATCATCGCATCCAGGCCAAGATTTGACAGATAGTACCACCTGAAATAGAGTTTTCTTGAGGGATTATCTAAGGTTTTATTCAGACCTTTCCTGGCAAGGGGGACATTAGAGGGGTGGTACCTTAGATGCAACTGTCTGCCTGAAAGGTAACTCCACTTTCTGACTGCCATTCTGCATTCCGTTTTGATATTGATGTCATTTTTCTCAAGATGGGATGTGGCAAAGATGTGCCAAGGGCCAAGGTCATGTTTTGAAAAACCACACAAGACTACCAAAGATGCAAAAGCGTGACGCACCGAATATTTTCATCAGACCCAGAGCAAAGTGTAGGGTCTAAAATGGTCTAAATGTTGTCATTCTCTTTTTTTTCAAAGCCAATTTGCCGGATTTGTTGCCATGAAATCTGACTCACCAAAGTTGCCAAATTCGCAGAGCTCGAGCTCGACGGCAGTGCCAACTTCACATGCAGCAGCAAGCCGTGGTTCTGCTCAGCGCTCGCCTTCAAGCAGCGACAGCAGATCGACCTCACGGAGATCCAAGAGGACCCGGCGAAAGCGAAGTCGCTCAAGTCGCTCGAGGTCAAATAGGAGGCGATCACCGGAGAGACGGCAGTTGCCAAGAGGACCAGAGCGGGAGTCTAATCAAACTTCAATGAGATTGGGCTGTCCAAAGTATGGTTTCCCCCTTGAGAAGTATGGCGACAACAAGAAGCATGCCCTGGAAGACTTCGCAAGGTGACTTCAGATGTAGTGGCACATGTTTTTGCAAGGAATGTCAGGGTTGCTTTGATTTCCATAAATGTCCTCCCCAGTATCCTCCCCATTGATAAGAAAGGTTCAGTAGTTTTTGCCAGCCCGCCCCGCAGTTGATACTGCTGTCGTATGCCCTGACATTTACTGAGGCGCTTGGTGCAAATCAAGCCAGGAGATCGTGCATTGTCCTATGAATCAATCCGAGTCGAGGATGGCTGGCAAAGCACTTTGACGGTAGACAGTCGTATGGGGCAGAAACTTTGGCCAGCAACACATCCGCAAGGAAGGAGCTTCGTCGGTGATGTTGTCAGAGGGAAGAAGAAGGGCGGCGCCGAGGGGTCGGCTGCCGAAAAGTTTTGGCAAGACCCAGATGTGAAGAAGATCTATCCAGTCCTGCCGCCATCAAACAAAATGGCTTCGAAGACGACCGCAAGGGAATTGCGAAGGTTGAATAGGACCTTGGAACGAGGTGTCCGTCAACAGCAAGCCCACGGTCCTGCACATCAACATGGTTTGCCATGATAGTGTGGCATGTGATATGGCGCATTTGGGTTCTTGGATTCGAGCACTGCTGGCCCCGGTATCAGTGATAATCTTGTTGTGGCAGCTTTGTGGCCTTGTGGCCTTGAGATTTAATATCATAGGGGCTTGCAGGGCCACATGTTGTTCTGCGGATCGGCGATTAACACTCTGTTTTAGGCCATTGAAAGCTGATACCTCTGATATTGATAGGGCTAGTTTGTTGTTTTCCTTCGAGTTCAGTCAAGCCGAATCTGCATCTCTCACCCGGTCTCGTGGACTCATGGACCATCATTTTGTTCGGGACACGAGTGAAAAGTGTGACTTTTATCCGAGTCCAAAATTTTGTCCAAAATCGACTCTTGGACTTTTATCCGAGTGTGAGGTCCCTTTTAATTTTGATAGCCGATATCGTAGCTCAAAATGTCAATGATCACTGGCCTTGTATCATGGTTAGGACTTTCTCAAAATGAGACACCTTTGACAAGTTTAGACTCTCCTGGTTTTTTATCCACGTCTAATTCGATTCCTGTGGGATTGATTGGAGGCAGTCGCAGAGGCAACAGAGAAGGATGCTGGATACCGGAAAGAACAGGATCAACACAAGGCGACAATAACTGGACAGAGTTTTGCCAACGTTTTCCATCCGGGGGTGTTTCTTGTTAGGGATCATCCGCCATTTCCACCGTTTTGTAGCTTGAGGAACAGGTCTAAAGCTGGGTGGTGGATCATCGATGTTACATGTATCTTATTAGTTGATTCGAACTATATATATATGTATATCCAACACATTGTACATTAATCTACATTAATAATACAAAACACAAGAAAATTTGACAATTTGACAAGTACTGATGAATCAGCTAGCAGCTAGCTGCCAGGTCGGAGAAGTTGTTGCCGTACGAAAACACAGCTCCATGGGCTGTGCTGTGGTATCCATGACTGAAACCAGGGTACGACAGGCTGGAGCTGGTTGCTGAAACGGTTTCATGTTGGCGCAGGTGGACCAAAGATGATCAATTTCTGCGATTGACTTCCATTTCGCTGGAAACTATTAGGAACTAGAGGAACTAAATGTCATCAGAACAATGCTTCCCAGCACAATGACATGTCAGGCAATCGTCACCGAAGGCAACGAATGTACCATCAATGGACTCAAGGTGCAAATCAAGCCGCACCATAACAAGGACTGGAGATTTGGCGGGTGCTTTGGAAGGTCATGGATTGTGTGTGACTTGCCATGAATTGGAATGAGAAAATGAGTTGTAGATAGTTTTGCGCGATGCTGTAGCTGCTATGTCGTTTTGCCATGTCATCTTTTGAAGGAGACTCAAGAAGAGGTCCTGACTGACTTGTTCGTTGCTTGGGGCAGACAGGCAAGCTCATGAAGCGATCTATTCTGAAATTTGCAGTTTTCACTTTCTCCGCTTCCTTCTTTTTCAGGTGGAGAAAGTCAATCCCCTGTCAGAGCAGATGATAGCGAAGTGCCCTCCAAGCCAAGTACATGTGGAACAAGTTCTGCGAGACAAGACAAGATAGCCAATTAGTGTGGCCACAGTCTGTACTCACCTCATGGTGTGTAAGGTACTTTGACGTCAAATACAAGGAGATCGTCGCAGGATGGAAAGCAGCTGAGGAGGTGCACTTGAAGCACCACACACGCAGCGCTGAGAAATTGCTGTGCATGCTTTGGAACACTTTTGAGGCCTGTGTGTCCAAGTCCTATGGACATCTTTGGACCAATTGCTTAGGATTTTTTCTAAAAATGCATAGTGCATAGTGGATCGTATTGCATCGGATTTGCCGAGAATTTGTCCACCTTGACAGCCAACTTGCATTCTTCAAAGAAGGGTACATGATACAATCCATTTCAGTGTCCGGTATCGCGACCAGGGGAGGAGGCAAGCTGAAGAGCTCGAGCAACGTGCCCAGGAGGGGATGACTTCTAAACTTGTGTTTTTTGATCTTTTTGTTGACTTGTTGGTTTCAATCTTACAACTTCTCTATAGAGCTTCTGATTCTTATCAATGGTTTTGTGGAAGATTGTTGAAGCACAGGAGCAGCAGAGGCAAGAGCTTGTTTTAAAGCGAAGTGAAGAGTAGAATGCTCAGCTGAAATGAATGGTACCTCGTTGTGGCATCGATGCTTGCATCTATATGCTCCAAAGCACGGAATTGACCTTGGAGGGTCTTAGTTTTTTTGGATCTTCACACCACGGTGGAATTTAGCCAAAGGAATCAGATGCTCAGATTTCGCAACTTAGGCGTAGGCGCTACGAAGTTCGAGGAAGAGTTGACGGCCCAGCTTTGGAGGGATATTGAAGAAGCAACGGACAACTTGCACGACCACCTTCCACAGTCATGGTGGGACATGACTGTTTTTTGAGAGACCAACCCCAAAATTGTCTACTTCCAACTATCCACTTCGATGTTCTTTGTTTCTTTTATGCTTCGAGTCTTTATTGAGAGATGATGTTTCCAATATATATATTCCTTCCCTAACATCACAAACAGAGAAGCAGTTGAAAACAGCACCAAAAAATGTGAGATCATTTTCGTGGAAGTTTCTTCTGTGTACATGTTTCATTCCTTCTTTTGACGATTTTTGGTGAGAATGAGGGGTCCAGTCCTGGTGCTCAAGAGGCCACCTACCAGGCAGGCGCTGGAAAAGGACTTGAGTAAATTCTTGTGATTTCAGGTGTTTCATCACCCTAAGTTTGGTACTTTTGGACGTAGGAACACAATTTGAGATGACATGTTTAAGTTGGTAAATTTTATAGGATCAAAGAACTCTCACGACAAGATTTCATTCATCCAGATCACATAGCATTTGGTTTGGTTTTTTAAAACCTGTGCGAATTGTGCTACTCAAAATTGGGGCGTTGTGAACCTGGATTCTCATGCATTTAAAGATGATATATTATCACTAAACATTTTCCACATTCCCTTTCCGGATCCACCCCACGTCAAATGGATGTCGGTGTCATTGTTCAGAGATCTTCAGAGGTAGATCATAGGCAGTTTCTGATAAAGGTGGGAAAGGAGATCTGATTCTTTCATTCTATTTCATTGATTTGTTAATGAGGGAACTTCTCTCAACTCTTCACAGATATTTCCCAGCAAAATCCAGGTTTGGGTGGCAAAGCGCCTGGAGCTCATACCTGAAATTTGACGAATGGATACCCAAAATGGTGCGCTTCTTTAAAGGTATCTTCTTTCAAACGCGCCCTTTTTGGGTATCTATGTTAAATTTCGGGGGTATCATCCAATCTTCCAGTGTTGCTTCGGGGTTTTTCCCCCAAGTAAATTATGATCAAGGGTGACGTAAAGCGAAAAAAAGTCGATGAAAAATCTACCAAGTTGACAAGTTTCCGCATCCTTGACCGAGGCCGAGGCGGCAATGGTAAGGGAAAGGGCAATTGGAAGCGCCTGGTGTACAGGCCTGGATTGCATTGCTATGCATTGCTCATTGTCGTTGGCTCCTCGTTGTTGTCGCCTTCCGTTCCCGTAGGCGAAAAGGGCATGAGGATCAAATAAAAATTTATTTAGGATCAAAAAAAAATTAATTTAGGATCAAAAAAAAATTAATTTAGGATCAAAAAAAAACTAGTCCTNGATCCGGCAGCCGGCGAAAAGCATGAGGTTTAGCGAGGGGACCAAGAGTCGACAAAACAGGGGAGGTTGATGCAGCCGCTGGAAATCGTTTAGAGTCTTCATATTCCAAACAGCGTCTGGGTCTCCAAAGCATCCCAGAAAATTTAGCGTCAACATGATTGACTTGGTATCCTGGTTTGCTTGCTAAACTTGTAACTTTTAAATTGGCACTTACTTTAGATTGATGTGAGGAAGTCCTCTCGCTAGTGTCAATGCTGACTGATTCTTTGAAGGATTGTTATTTTTCATATAGGCCTTCATTGGTTCCATAGTTTGCAGGAGGATTTTTCCATAATGTTGGGATGGCATTTCGTAACCCCCCCCCCCCCGACCCGATTTTTTTTTTCGGATTTTGGCCCAAAAAGGGGGGGACAATTGTCTGATCTTCTGTAGTAGTAGTAGTAGTAGTAGTAGTAGTAGTAGTGGAGCCTATTCCAATCAGCGAAGAGATCTGATGAGGTTGGTCAGAAGTTTCCGGGTGGTGAGATTTTCCATTTTTTGATTTCGGCAAAATCCAGATTCGCTGCTATGATTATGCGAATATAGCCTTGGTTATGTAGCGATTGAAATGCGTTTGGGGAAAATCGTAAATGACGAAAGAAATCTATTCTACTACGACAGTTTGTGTGTTACAACTTTGATCAGCAACTTTTTATCTATTAGATGTATGTCAGCCATAGAATCAGTTTTATGGCAAAGGAATGTGAGGAAATTTCCATAAATTTCCTATGTCCACAAAATTGCTCCTTTCGTCCATTTCCAGGCGATGTTTTCCGACCTTTGATGATTTTTATATATAAGTGCGTTGTGTTTTGGATGCCTGCCTATGTACAAAAAAAACACCTACCTTCCATGGAATCGTATGGAATCATGAAAAACTTTTTCATCATATTCAATTGAAGCCTTTCGGTGCGTTTCTAACTACTTCCCAACAAATCCCAGGTGTGACCAGTCACGATGCTCCAAGATCTGGTCAACCCCCGGCGTGACCGTCGTCTTTGGTGACGTGAACACGACAGAGCCTTAGCAGCGCACTTTTTTTGAAGCCAATGTCGAGCGTGCCTGGGGTTTTGAAGACAAGGGTGAATAGCACATTTAGGTGATTATTTGGTCAAAATGACCTTGAGATTCTTGTGATCTAGAATTTGTAGAGACTCTATCTTTAATGTACTGAGTACAAAATCATGTCCAGTTGGAAGACTCTGATGGCTAGAAAGGCTTAACATGTGCCAGTCCTCACTTTACCTTTGGTTTTAAGACGTGAATTTTTCCAAAACGCCCGATTTAGCCTTGCCCAAAGAACTTGGCCCGGAACGTTATGCTACGCTTGATGGAACAACTGTCCGCATTTCTCGACCAAAGTTGTGGAGAAAAGACGTGGAGAACACGCTCAAGTGGATGGGGGTACAAGATGAAGGCATCAATGTGAACTGAAGTGCTTTTCCACTATCTAATAAAGCTGCGTTTCCCGGATTTTGTCCGTCAAATTTGATGTCTTTGTTTGGTTATTTCGGGGATCATTCTCATGATTCTCATGGTCTCTCTTCATCTGGGCGAACAGGTGAATGTATATTACCATCCTGGAATATGTGCACAAAATATTTTTCAATGTCCATCCTTCGATCATTTTCCCACGGGAGATGATTTAATTTTATATTGCAAGTAGTATTCAAATATTCAGTTGGATGGTTGCACCTGAGTATATATTAGTTATGTATTATGTAGTTGCAAAAATCTCTCGCATCTTCATCCTCGACTTCTGTTTCATGTTTCGTCCAAGTTTTTTTGCTTGTATTTCTCATCCAACCTTCATTGGCGATCTTGTACCCGCATCAGACATAGTTGAATCTTCCTTCAAACCCAGCCTGTCCGTGGGTACAACAGTGGCAAAAAGTGACACTGCAGCATGATACAAAAAACAACAGCCCTACAACTCGTATATTTTGGACATTTCAAATCGAGTGCTACGGGGTTGAGACATGTTGACACTGACACATGTTTTTTGAAATTTATCTAAGCTTGGAAAAAGTCATTTCTATATAACGACAAGCAATGCAATTTGCATAGATTAAAGTCATAAAAACCGATGTGATCAGAGCCAAACTGGATGCTCACTAGATGAATTTCTGAGATTTGATCTTCAGGTTCAACCGTGGTTTGCTTCGAAGAATTCCTTGCGAAATGGGTTCTAAGAATTGCAACCGAAATGGCAGGGAATGGGAGTATAACTTGTTGAATTCTGTGTCCAGGTCTTTCATAACAGATCTGAGATCCTTTCAGATTTTGTCTTCTGCACCGTTGGAAATTGGAAATTTCTTCAGCTTGAATCCATGGCTGTTGCCTTTCAGATCGGCTGGCTCAGCGCGAGCTGTGAGCGAACTGGACGGTAAAGACGTGACAAGGCACTGAAAATGCGAGGTAAAAAGGACACAACTTTCAGTAGAATCCCAACACTTCCCATGGTTGCCATTGACTCCCCTGAATCTACATGTTTTCAGAGATTTCCACAGATTGTGGGGCGAATTTGGATTGGGGTAAGATCCCAGGTTCACATGAATGACCGGTGCAAGCTGAAGTTCAAAGCTCTTTGGGCATCTTTTGATCGTCACGCAGGTTGAAAACAAACGTCCCCAAAAAATGCCACATACTTCAGGGGCTAAGCAAGCATTGCCATTCGACGGACAAGCGCGTCCGTGCGCCGTGCTGTGCACGTCACGTCTGTTCCCTACTAGGACTTGCGAAGGGTGAATGGCCCAAGTTGATCGAGTCAGAACAAGGCCACTGAGTCACCAGAGACTAGTGAAGAAGATGTGAAGAAATGAAGAAGCTACAGACGTAAAATCTGGTGAAAAAAAGGCCAAAGAGGTTCGTGATTTCTTTATCATCTTTTGACTTTTCATCTCACATTCTGATTTCGATTTGTTTGATTTAGAAAAGCTTAGAATGCCAGTTTAGTCATCACTTCCTTGATGTTGATCCACCGATTGTTAGCGAAATCCGAGAAATCAACTTGGACCTCACTATGCCGAATTTCAATGGAATGCCGCATGAATTCAGATTCAGGCAAACTCCCTAGAACTAAAGTTGAAACGAAATGAATCGTTTCACAGCTGAGTTTTCAAAACAGAACTGCGCGTTTCATGGCGCTTCGGCGACACATCCACGGGACTCTACGGACGCAGAAGTATCCAGAAGTCATATGGGACGGTATGTCTATTTTGTTGTAACGTGACCATATTTCCAGGGCTTGGTTTTAGAGGATCACCAGGGGAGAGAGTCTGGTCACCATAGGTTACTAAGCGACGTGATATTTTCTGATCTACCGACCTTTCTTCTTCGATTTTTCGCAATAATAGAAAGGTGGAAACATTGAACGCCAATTTTTTAAAAAGATGATTGAAGCCATGATAACTGCATTTTTTGTGAGAGTGCAAAAAATCCAGGGTGACTCAGAAGGACCATTTATTGTCATAAGCTACACAGGGATAGGGTCCTCTGAAAGTTGGCACTTGATGCTTTTTGCAAAGGCCCCCTGAAGAATCAGTGGTTTAAATGGTTTCCATATGGCAAACATGACCCCTATTGTCTAAAGTAGTGTTAGCTGTCCCCGATTCACCTTACTTTGAGCGTTATATTTATGTATAAGCTTGGATGCTGCTGCTGGTGTAGGGATTATGAAAATGTCCACTATGTCTCATGAAATGTCTATTGATTGTTTTCACCCCAAACATACCGTTGGATTGGATATTTATGTGGTTGGTACAGGGTCCAAGAAGCCCGAAGTATTCCATAAGAGAGAGTATCGCGAACTCGTAGCAGAGGAGGCAAGGGGAGCGTACGACCTCTTATATCGACCAAAGGTCCATATGTGCCCCCAAAGATATTTGGTGGGCTTGCAACAGGTTCTATATCAGTATAGTTTCGAAAAAAGTTTCGACACCTGTTAATAATGCACCCAAACTGTACGGGATCCCACAAATGATCTCGTGGAGTGCTGAGTGATAGGCCAAGTAACTTGCAAAAAGCCTCCAGATGTATCATTTGCATGGATCCAGCATTTTCAACAGCAAGAGTTTGCATTGTGTGAATGACGCAAAGTAATACAAAGAAAAGTCGACTACTCGGCCCTAGGAGAGATGACCGATTCGCAATATTGCTCATATTATGAGCTACAATTCGCGGTGACACATAAAATCACAGTTCTCCCTCTCAGAGTGGAGGACACCTATCCACCGCAACCCCCGTGTGGCGAGGACCACCTGGATAAAGAATGCGATGCACAGGGGTATATAGCCATGAAACTTGGCCCGGATGTGTTGTACGTAGATTACAGAACCATGTCCGAGATGGACATGTCCGAGATGGACATAGATACAGGTTTTTTTTGAGGGATACAATAAAATCAAGAGAAAATCAAAATCCTAAAGAAATATAAAAAAATAAAAAATAAAATGAAAATTACCAAAGAAAATATCAATATTTAATATAATCTTCGTAATAATATATTTATAATATATATGTAATTTTCAATTTAATATGTATATATATATATTTATGCCTATAAATAATATATATTTAAATATAAAATTAAATTTGATATTATTAAGATATTAATTTATATAAATAATTAATATTTAATAAATATTTAAAATTATATATATATATTTTTTTTCTATTTATATAATTCTTTAAATTAAATTAAAATATTAAAATTATATATATTATTTTTTATTTATTTTTTTTTTTAATATAATGATTTTTTAGACAAAAATAAATTTTGATGTTAGATNTTGAATTTTGGGGTCCTCCTTTATCCTTTCTTTTGCCATGGTTATTATAACCTATTAATCCCCTGCCCCCCCTGTGGAATGGGTGGGTCGTGGCAAGAAGTTGGCGTCAGCCAACCTCCAACTAACAACAATGTAATTGGTAGGATAAAACGAAGCAAGTTGATTTCAGGTAAAACAAACATATGTGGTAATATAAATTATAAAGATATAAATTAAGATCAGATATTGAAAACTAGATCAAATAAAATAACGAAAGGAAAATCTTGATAAATTCAGGATATAGATAAAATAGTGATAACCCGCTCCCCCCTGTGGAATGGGTGGGCCCTGTGGGAAGGGGTCGGGGCCATCCAATCTCCAATACACAACAACGGAACTGGTAGGGTGAGATGAAATAAATTGATATTAGGAAAAATAAGATTGGAGTATGTCAACTGCAAACACAATAAGGATTTGGACACGGAAAACTAGTTTGTCGAAGAGAAGTTTGACAGGGATAAAAAATAAATAGATATAAGATCGGTTGCCGAGGCTGTATAAACCTTTAGGCGGAAGGCAACGTTATATTAGAAGGTTTACCTTATATAAAAATTTGGCATAGAAATGGTGGGTGCAATGACATTACTCCACGATGCCGAAGTCGAAACATTGCAAATAACACGTTTTCGGAAGGTTGGTTACAGGAATTCCTGCGAATTTGCAGATTTGCAGACGGTGTCAGCCAACCACCGTCCAAGAAATATTGCAAATAGCACGTTTTCATGCAGAATGCTGCAGGTTTTGGGACCATACCATAGGGGGGGGGTGGTAGCGAACCACGAACCGGAATTATATATATATCTATTAAATAAATAGGAATAATTCTAAATTAATTAAATTTATTTTATTACTAACATTATTAATTAATCTTTTTTGAATTTCTTATAGTTTAAATTATAAATATTTAATATTTCTTTATTTAGATTTAATTAATAATTAATTTTATAATATATTTATTATTTGGATCTCGGGAAATATAGCTTATCTTTTTAATATGTGTATATATATTTAGATAAAATTATTAAATTGAAAATATTTTGTAATCCGTTATTTATAAAAAAATAATATATATTATAAATATTATATTATTATAAATCTATTGATAATATAAAAAATTATTTAAAAATATTTCTGGAAAATAATTTTATTGGTAGAAAAAAAATGACCAAAATCGATTAATATTTTTTAGAAATTTAGGGTTTCTAATTAAATTTATAATTTAAACGAATTACATCATTTTCACGATATGCATGGAACATCTGGAAAAAGGTTTCACGACGGTTAAAGATTTATAAAAGTATGTTTTTTGCCCAGGGAAAATCCTTGGAAATGACAAATAATCTTAAGATTTTCAAAATTTAGATATATCTATCTATTAATTTGTGCTTCTGCACCATAAACCAAGATTTGGTAGGAAAAAAAAAATATATAAATAAAATATTTAGAAAAAAGATTTGGCATAATCAAAATTGGTATTAATCTTGGCCAAAGAGCAAACTAAAGTAAAATCGGTTAATTTCGAAAGATTTTTAGTAACCCCCTTTTCGAGCCAGCATCTCTCTCCAGTTCAGAATCCATGCTACCAAAGTTGTTTGCGGAAAAGAACACCTATTTTTTGAAGGGTGCCCTGCTGACTAACCTCGGCTGACCTTAGCTCTTGGCTACTCTTAGGTTAGATTTATACCCTTTGTTCCTTTGAGTTTAATGGGATTTTGAATAAAAGTAAGAAAGGCACCTCCTTTGATTGGTATGAGCTGACTAGTCAGAATACGCAGCAATTAGTATAAAAAAAAGGATTTGGTGGAATAATTACGGGGATGCCCGATATAAGCATTCAATCTTTAGGGAAAGTAGTGGCGGTAGTATGTAGTAGCATATAGTAGTATGTAGTAGAATGTAGTCGTATGTAGTGGTGTGTAGTAGTGTATAGTAATTTATAGTAGTATGTAATAGCATAAAAAAATGTAAAGAAATATATAGTAGTATGTAGTTAGTAGTAGTAGTAGTAGTAGTAGTAGGCAATAGTAGGTAGTAGTAGATAATAGTAGATAATAGTAGATAATAGTAGGTAGTAGAAGTAGGTAGTAGAAGTAGGTTGTAATAGGTAGTGGTAGGTAGTGGTAGGTAGTAGTAGGTAGTAGTCGGTAGTAGTAGTAGTAGGTAGTAATAGTAGGTAGTAGTAGTAGGCAATAGTAGTAGAAGGCAATAGTAGCAAATAATAGTAGTAGGCAGTAATAGTAGGCAATAGTCGTAGGCAATAGTACTGGCAATAATATAGGCAATAGTAGTAGGCAGTACTAGTAGGTAGTAGCAGTAGGCAGTAGTAATAGGCAATAATAATAGGTAGTAATAGTAGGAAGCTACCAGGGTCCATAGGCAACTCATGAACATCCAGGTGGATAGGTGCGCTACCGAATGTTGGAATACTCTTCCCATCCCTTGGCAGCAAGATCAGGAAGCTTACCAGCTCCGATATGTCTTCGGGTATGCAATGGATGGCACAGACCTGCCGTGCTACATTCTTTGGCCCATGCGGACTGCGGATCAATCCTTTTGGTGCGTTGATGCCTGGAAAGGAGATTGGATTCAGCTTGATAAATGTGGCTTCATTGCTCCGTTTGGGATTGAGCACTTCTTCGATGCTTTCTGCTTTAGCCCACAACGACCTTGGCGAACAGCAGCATGTCAGGCGCTGGGTATTCCTTCTTGCCAGATTGCGGAGGACACCCGTCTCGAACAGTTGGCAGAAAACAAATTCACGCTTACTCCAAGGCGTATACCAGCTGAACGGAGGGCAACTGCTGACAAGAGTGGAGTTGATGTGGTTATGGTTGCAGGTGATGAGAGTGGATCTGAGGCTGAGAGTGGGTGGTCGGGGGTGTCTGACAATTCCTCTACCGACTCCGAATGCACCATTTTAGAAGCCTCGTCTGTCGCCTCTGACCAGGACAGGTTTGATCCTGCATATGAGGCGTTCCGACATCTGTCAGAGGGGCTGTATGACACTTGGATGATCTGGGGGTTGCTAGTAGGTTAAGATCTTAAGCAATACTTTGTTAAGGACATGATAAAGCTATGGTAAAAACATGTTAGGCAAAAGCTAAAAGTATGTAATTCTTGCAACTTCTATAGTTTTTATCATTGCTTTAGCTAAAATTTCACTAAATATGTTAACTAAGTTAACTTTTCTAAAGTTCAGGGCTAACTTTCCTAATTATGTTAAAAAATTATAAACAGTTAGCTAGGGGGTTAGCTAACTTTTAGCTAGGTGTTTAGCTTGTTGTGATAGCAAGGTTTTTCGCACATTTGAAAAGGTTTTTCAAACAAAAATGAGGTGTGGAAAGCTGACATGCCATTGTGCCTGTAACAAATGCAAAGCTTCTAAACATATCAAATTTGATGCACTCCACTGCTCTCACAGAAAAAGGGGCTTGCATTTTTGTTGGGAACCAGGGGTAACAGCCTTTGAAGGCTCAATGAAGCTCTAGGAAGCTCAGGTAAGCAGCCATCAAAGGCCCATATGTATTAATTTTTCAAAAAATGAATGAAACCAGAGCAAGTTTTCCAAGGCCTGGGCAAGAAGTTAGAACAGCTTTAACAAGCTCAAGAAAAATATCTTTTGCAGGTTCCAAGCTTGAAACTCTCAAAGGCAAAGAATGCACATGTCTTTTGTATAAATAGGTATGAGAAGCTGAAGGTTGAAATTGTTTGTGGCCAGCCAGCAGCAGTTTGAATGTGCTTGTTAAAGTCAGCACAAGTGGCACAAACAAAGTGTGTGAATGGGCACAAGTGCAGCAAGTAACATGTGGTCACTAAGAGAATGACACACAATGTCAAGCATAGCTGTGTATAACAAATAAGAGAACACTTAGACAAACAACAAAACAACAAAACTAGTTCTTTGACACTGGCCTTAAAGCCATGATGGCTGGTGGTTCATGGAAAGATGAGGTGGTGAAAGTGCAGCAGGACACTTCTTTGCCCATTACCTCCAGGTGTACCCGCATTTTTGAGATCCTTAAGCAGAATGGCCTGTGCTTTAAGCAATGCATTGAGCCAAAGATGATGCTGGTGCATGTGAAGAACAGAGGTGGGCAACTAGTCTCAGTGTCTGATGTGCACCAAAAAGGTGCTGCCATTGCTCAGATTGGCTTCTCTATGAGCAATATTGGGCAATCAGTTTGCTTTTGCTTGCCATCTGCTGGCCCAATGAGGCACCAAGTGGTAGAGGCCAACAAGTCTTTGGCACAGCTCTCCCAGAACCAGCTGTGTGAGCCTCTTGGTTGTGAAAGATTTGCTTCAGTCTCTAGCAGCCATTTGGTGACTTTCTTGAGGGTGTGCAGGCTGGCTGCAAAGCTCTTGAGGATGAGATTAGCACTGGGGGCTGTTTGTCACTGGAGGCAATGTGCCAGAAGCAGGATGACTTGAAGGGGATGGTTCTGAGTGGCTGGGAATGGCATGTCATTGACAGTCAGGTTGAAGCCCTTTGCCCTGAGCTTCCTGGGTTCATGGCACAGGCACTGAACTCTGACCATGCAGTGAAGACAGCTGCTGGTGAGTTGGAGTGTGCCTGCACCATTGCCAGCACCTATGAGTTGCAAGTGACCAAAGACCTCAAGAAAGCCCAGGAAGCTGCAATGGCTTCCAGACCAGCTTGTGGCAAGTACATTGGTGCAATCACTGCCTTTGTCAAGCACTTCACTGGTGGCGAGGCATTTCCTTTGCTGAAGCTGCTCCAGCCCATTGGCTCTTCAGCTGCAATTAAATTGTTGAGTAGCTATAGCAAGCTCCGCAAAACCAGCCATCAAGGGCTCTGACCAAGTTGTTTGATTGGTTTCTACCTTTGTTTTCTTTCTTACCAAAACAATTCCATGACACTGAGGCAAGCAATATGGTGCATCTACAGTTTGGGGCCAGGAGTTCACTGAGTTGGTGGCTTTCACAGATTTCAAACAGAGCACGACAAAATGCCCTTTTGTCAGGTGCTCTTTGTGTTGCACTCAGATGACAGCCAGCAGGCAGCACATAAAGGATGGTGTGTCAAAGCTGGTGGTGAAGTCAGACTTTGACAGGTTGAAGGCCAAAGGGCAATTGCCTGAACTGCTGCAAGCAGAGAAGTTGTTGTCTGAAGGATGGGTTCTGGCTCAGAACCATGAATTGCCTTTGGACAAGCTGGCTTTGCCATATGGTCGCTTCATGATTCGAGTCTGCCTGTACATCCTGAAGAAGCAGAACAAGGCTCATGATGGTAACATGTTTGAAAGCCTGAGTGACATCAATGTGGCCTATGGAAAAGAATTGCTGGCCATGAAAACCACAGGTCAGCTGCCATCAGCAAGTTCCACTGCAGAGGCTGAGGAAGAGAATGATGAGGCAGCCATGCCAGTGTCTTTGGAGGATGGTAAGAATCCTACAAACATTGCTCTGGACATGTACAAGGTGAAAGTTGGTTCCACCTATGTCTTCCACAAGGGTCCCCAGAAGGTTTGGAAATTGCTGGAGATGAAGGCAACCACTGCTGTCTTCAGTCACCAGCCTTTGTTTGGCACTGAGGAGCAGAAAGAGCTAGCACATTCAGACCTGAAGAAGTTGAGGCTGTGGGTGAAGCCATTGCCTGCTTTGCACAATGGAGTGACTGTGAAGGACTTGCAGCCCTGCTTGTCCATGAAGATGGAAATGGTGAGAGCCCATGCGCAACACCTGCTGTACTGCAAATTTGTAGAGTTTCTTGCCCAAGATTGGTTTTGCTTGTGTCAAAATAGTTTTGGCAAGTTTGTTTTTTCTTCTGTGATCATAGCTGTCTTTATTGTTTCCAATCAGGATGGGTGACTATGACCTGGCTGTGGACACTTCTGGCTATGTCTATGCCAATGCTGGTTTCAAGAAGAATAGCTTGGTGCTTCTGCCCTTTGGCTCTGTGAGCCTGATCCCTGCAGAGAAGGTGAGCAAGACCAGCTGTGTGTTGCAGATGAGTTCTTTCAAACAGCCCCAGAAAGCATTGGTTGTTCAGGCAAGCAAGTGCGACTTCAAGAAGAGCTCAGGGCACTTCACTCCATTTTTTTGGATCAAGGAAGCTGGTGAAGATGATGAGAGCAATCTGCAGAAGCACACTGTGAAGCATGAGGAGCTGACCATTCCTTGCTTCAGGAACAAAGTTGCATTGGTCAAGGGCCAGAAGTTGCTGCTGGATTCCTCTGAGCCCAACAAGAAAGCCAAGAAGTAGAATATCAGCTGCCACCTGTGCTTGCTGTGCCCAAACATGAGACCTCTTCCCAAGCAAAGCTGAAAGAAAAAATGCCTATACTTGTGTGCTCAGCTGTCAAAAGCTCACAAGCAAAGCTGTAGTAAGCTTCAGCAACTTGACAGCCTTAGATAGGCTCAAAACTGTTGTAGCCACTGCAATTATTGCCATTCAACTCTCAAGGTGTGAATCCCTTATAGGTTCAGCTAGCTTGTTGCCTGCTATGGTTGTGACCATCCAGGAGAAAGTGGCTTTGGTAAGAGATGGCTACCCAGCACAAACACTTCCTAGCAATTTGCTGGTGACCACTGACAATGGCCAGAAGTTTGTGAAGGTCCAGGCCTCTTCACCAACCATTGTGAAACTGTGCTGCTGCCATTCTGAAGACCTTCTGGAAAGGTACCCAAAGTGCAAGAACCCTAGCTTGTCTTCTTCTGAGAAGTTGAAAGGTTTGAAAGAGTTGTTGGAGAAAGAAGTAACCAAAAAGATAGAGGAGCACCAAAGTAAAGATGATGACAGTGCTGAGAAGATCTGGGGTGAAAAGAAGAGTGGCAATTCAAGCAAAATGGCAAAGTCAAGCCCCAAATTGCTCCAAGACAGTGCAGAGACTTTGGACATCTCTGTGAATGACACTACCATCACTTGCTTGATTCCTTCTTCCTGGAAAAACACTGAGTTGTGTGTCTTGCTGGATGGAGACATGCTGGATGCTGTGTTCAAGCACTTGTCTGAGGATTGTGAGGATGCTTTGACCTCTGGTGCCAAAAGAGGTTACAAGAGAAAGAAGGCAGCTTGAGAGCAGAAGATTTGACTTGTGCTGAAAGCGAGGAAAGGAAAATAGTGTAAGGTTTGTGTGGGTGTCAGGGTTTGTTGTTGTAGCCACCAAAGGCTCTGTGTAGTAGCCATCCAAGGCTCTGCTAAGAAATAGCCATGAAAGGCTCAAACCTTCTAGCCATCAAAGGCTCAAAGTGAAATGACCATCAAAGGTTCAATGTGAAACAGTCGTTAGAAGCTCAGTGTACAATAGCCATCAAAGGCTCAATGTGAAGTAGCCATCAGAGGCTCAATGTAAAGCAGCTGTTAGAAGCTCAGTAAGAAAAGCCTTTGGAAGCACAATGTTAGGCTCATTGTAGAACAGCCATGCAAGGCTCCATGACAGAAGATGTAGCTAGTAACATGATTGATGCATGTAGTGTCTAGAATATAAATATTATATAATTTTTGACCCCCTTGTTCTTGTGTAGTTGTATCCACTTGTTGAACATGTGCATCCACTTGTCGAACCCTTTTGTTGTGGCTTCAGTGTGAAAAAAGCAGCATGAGTAGAACAAGATTCTCTCAGAGACGACACAACTTCATATCCACATCTAGTCTTGATATATGGGGTTTAGTATATATGTTTCTTCTAGGGGCTCTGTGACACCTTGTGGTCCACCTGAGCCATGGCGACTGGGCCTGAGAACTTTTATGAGGATTGGGCTCAGGAATGCACAAGCCAATGGGAGTTGAACAGGAAGGTCCTTGAGACAATCAGGAAGAGGAAAGCCGAGCTCAAGAGTGCCCAGGAGGACTATGGGTCAAATTCTTTTTTGTTTTTTAACAAGATTTTTTTGTTTCATCTATCTGACTCCCTGGACAGGACTCAGATGCTACAGAATGTTCTGTACTGGAAATGGCCCAACCTGTTGAACCTCCAAGGCCTGACTTGGTTTTGGAGGAGTTTGAGGAAGTGGTGGAGGAACCTAATCCAATGGAGCCAGACCGTGCTGTGGGAACCCCTGTGGCGGTCACAGTGAAGGTAGGGGTGAAAGCTTGGGAAAGCCTTGTATTTTAAAAATGTTGTACTTGCCTAACTTCAAATCTGTGGCAGACCATCCCTGAGGATGGAGATGAGCCACTTAGGAAGAAGCCTAAGTTGGTGAAGGCCAAGAATGAGGTCGACTTGCTGCAGGCTCTGAGTGCAGCTGCCAAGAAACATGTGCTTTGACATATTTGGCAATTTTTGTTTTGAAGCCCATTCATCTTTTGCAGTGTTTTGATTTTGAAATTCAAAAACAGCAATGGGAACCCTGCAGGGCATTGTGGTTGATCAGACCTCTGGGCCTTCTTCTGGAAGTGGTGGCCCACAGGCAGTTTCTGGATGTTCTGCATTAGTTTTTTTTTTTGCATCTTGGAATCATAAGAAAAAGATTTTTTGGGTAACATAACCATTGGAGGTAGCCATCAAAGGCTCCAGAGAAAGCATGAGACCAATATCACAAGCTGTAAAAAGCTTTGTCGGCCATTCCAAGGCTCCAGATGCTCCATGAAATTCTATGAGGACTCGCAAAATGAATCTTCCTGAGCAAGCTTCTGCATCAGCAGGTGCATCTGCTGGAGTTGCTGGTCCAGATGAAGGTGCCTCTGCTCCAGTTGCTGGTCCAAGTGAAGCTGCTCTGAGAGGACCTAGGCCACCTGCTGGGCCACCCCCTGGTTGGCAGCCTAACCAGCAAGGCAATGATCCTGGGACTGGGTCTCAGTATTGGATGGATCAAAGTGGTCAGTGGCACTATTGGCATCAAGCTGAGAAGGTCAAAACTGGCTACCACAACAAATTGATATTGTTGGCATCCCTATACCAGTCCGGATTACACAAAGAACTTGCTGGGGAACTCCAGCGCCTGGTAACCTACAGGCCATTGGCATCAGGTGTAGCTAGCTTGTGTCAAGCTGTTCACCAAGAAGGTGTGGAGGCTGTGTACAGACAAGGGTTTATTGCCCGCAGGTTCCAGCTTTGAGCTGATGAGAATGTTGAGAAAAATGTTCAGAAAAAAAGCTGCTATGGTTTAGCCATGAAAAGGCTCAATATGATCCAAAAAATCTTAACCATAACAGGCTCATCAAAGCTATATCAGGCTCAGTATAGCCGTGCAAGGCTCATTATACAACTTCAGAATCAAATTTCAATGTATGAAGACAAATTTTAGTCATTAGATCTCCAGAAATAAGTTTGAAATTTGAATTCAGCCACTGAAATCAAAAATTCAACTCTCCAAATTTGAATTCAGCCACTGAATTCAAAATTCAAATATACAAATTTGAATTCAGCCACTGAATTCAAATTGCAAATCTCCAAATTTGAATTCAGCCACTGAATTCAAATTCAAAATTCCAAAATCACAATTCATTCACTGAAATGAAAATTTGGTGTCCCAAAGTTGCATTTTGTCATTTTGATCTCTTTTTCTTTGTCATTGTGATAGCCATTGGAGGCTCAAAAGGAAAACCTTGAGACTGAATTTGATTCACTATGAATATAAACCCAAAGATCATTGATGTCCGAGTGCAGAATGGATGGGTCCAACTTCTCTGGGACAGTGGTTGGTGTGATTGGCCACTTGAATGTTTTAAGTGATTGTACAATGACCAATCATATGATTTCTTGGGCCTTGCAATGCCATGATCTAAGGATTAATTGCCTGGAGTTTGATTTCCAGAATGTGAAGAGGACCAGGTGGGTCCTTTATAATGAGGAGCTTTGGAGGGTGGCTGAGTACAGAAATGGCTGGCAGTTCTGGTGCCTTGCCAATATGTGATCAGCATTGTGCACAAAACATGTGCAATGAATGAAAAAGGGTTTTTCTTTAATAGGCCAAAGTTTTTTGCGTTCCATCTTTGTAGATCTGTTCTGCTTTCCTTCCTCTTTTGTTCAGTTGCTTGCAATGCCTCCTCCTGAGGATGCGCAAGAGGCAATTGGAAAGACTGTGCTTCCACAGGATTGGTCCAGTGGCACTGATCATGTTTAAGCCATTCTGAGCTTTCAACCCAAGAGTAAAAAAATGTGCTTAGGCAGATGAATAGATAGCCATCAAAGGCTCAAAGTTTCAGTGCACAGCCATGCACAGCCATTGTTGATACATAGTCATCAAAAGACTCATTGCACTGTGACAGACTAAGTAGCAATAGAAAGCTCATGCAGATTGATGCATAGCCATCAAAAGGCTCACTTGACCTTGAAATAGTAAAGGTAGCCATGAGAGGCCCATTGAATTGATAGATAGCCTTCCAAAAGGCTCACTGTGATTTTTAAACACCATGAATGCCAAGTCTGGGAAAGTCTTAAAAGGCTCAATTGTTCACCTATCACAGGGTTGTGTGGTCACACAAGGTTTGGTAACAATAGTACATAAAATATCAATTTCCTGACCTTTCTAGCGAATTGAAGGTGCAGCTAAAACATTTGGGCTGATTGAGCTTTAGAATGGCTTCTGCCTTTGCTCATTTGCTTCTAATCGAATATCAGCATATCATTGCTTTGGCAAGCCTTTTTGGTTTGGAGGCTTTCCAACTTTGTTTCACAGTGATCTTGGGTCACTACCTGTAGTGAGACCATGCCTGTTAGATGGAGTCTGCAGAACCTCATGGGTGAACTCTCTTCCATGGCTGCTTTGCTTGAGAAGAGGGGCAAAACCACAGAGATGACCAATTCTTTGGCCAAAGGTTTTTGCAACAAGCTTGAAGCTGCTGCCAGTGACTTGGTTGCAGCTGCCCTGTTGAGCCTGACTGATCACCTTGCTGAGGTCAACCTGCCTGAGGCCTGTGTGGACCAGATTTCTCAAACCTTGGACAATGTGTGCATGATGGATGGTTCTGGGCAATCAGCTTTGCAGCTGACTACCAAAGCCCAAGCCTGTGACCACCTGTACAACTACCTGACAAAACAGGATTGGAAAGTGTTGGAGAATGAAGGACTTTGGCCAGGAGTGCATGTCCTGGTAAAAAGAATGAAGCTCATTGGTATCAGTTCTCTCAAAGAAGGTGTCAAGAAGGTCGGCTTGGGCATTCTCACACTGATGGAACTTCAGAGGACAGGAGGCAGGATGCCCAAGTACATGGAGATCTACAAGCTGGGTGGCCAGTTGAGTCAAAGCTTTGCAGCCAGCAGTGTGGTACCAGGAGTCAGACCTTTGTTGAACTACCCTGCCTTCCCCAGCATGATCTCTGAGCAGTTCATTGCTTTGGCTTACCCTGCTGATGACCCACCTGTGGAAAAGATCTTGGAGGACCTGAACTACTTGATCCTGAACCACATCCCAGTGAGGTCTACAAGTAAACTTCTCAGAGATGAGTCTGAAGCTGAAAGAACCTCTTCTGCAAAGCAAGGTGCTAAGCTGAAATTCAAGGTGAACACTGCAGCCACTGCCAGAGACAAAGCTGCCTTCCACTTGGCTGAAGCCAACAGGTTGATGGCTTTGGAAGATGATGGTGACTGCCAAGATGACATGGGCACCACTGCAACCCACAACTTCCAGCTGGACAAGGTAAAGGCAGTGCAGTTCAGGCCACCTTCCTTCACAAGAAGGATGGACCAACTTGCTCTGCCTGCCAACACTGAAGCTGAGTTTCTTGCCTTGTTTGGAATATGTTTTTCCTTTTGGTTTTTCTGCAGCACACAATCCAAACTTTTTGAACACATTGTAAGAAAGATTTGTTTTCCAATGGTGTATATTGAGGCCCATTGCAGCTGCAACCCCTGCTGCCACAGCTGTGCCTCAACAAGCTGCACTTCCCAAGCAGCTGCCAGATAGCCCTGTGGAGCCACCCAATCAGACCAAGGATGAGCCAGCAGTGCCACAGGGAAATGGTAAAAGTGTTGAAGAGTTGGAAGAGCAGTCCTACAAGAGGTTCAACAAAATGAAGAGACCAGCTTCAAAGATGGAGCAAAAACCTGAGAAGAAAGCCAAAGGGCACAACACCAAGGAAAAGCCCAAGAAGCTCTGCTCCTGGGAGCAAGATTCTGGGCTGCCCCAGGTGTCGTGGGTCATCAAATGGCTGCAGCCTTTGCCAGGACCCTTGCTACAAAGGTGTGAGAACACCTGGAAGGCAGGCATGGAGAGATTACATGGCAAAGAGGGAGAAAGAGAAAGCCAAGTTGAAGACAAAGAAAAAGTGAAGCCTTGAGTTCTCAAGCTGTGTGAGGGGTAAGCAAAGGTTTTGTTGGCTATTGCAACTTTTTCAAAGTAGAAGTCTAACTGCAACTCCTGGCCTCTATATTTTTGTGTTGTTGCTAAGAACATCCTGGCATTGCCAACATCTACTTTGCAGTCTTGTCTGTGCCACAGCTGCACTTGGACATGTACCATAGCTTGAAACTTGAAGCCAAAACAAGATAGTTTGGAAGGGTTGCACCATCAAAGCTGCAGAAAGCTCAAATACAGTTTACAATGGTGCATGAGCTCATAGACCTATCAAGCTCAAAGCCATGACAGGCTCATAGCCATGTCAACCTGAAAAGGCTCAGAGTGTCTATGAACAGCCATGCAAAGGCTCTGTTGATACATAGTCATCAAAAGACTCATTTCACTATGACAAACTAAGTAGCCATAGAAAGCTCAGGGGGGTTGATACATAGCCATCAAAAGGCTCACTTCACTTTAAAATAGTAAAGGTAGCCATGAGAGGCTCATTGAGTTGATAGATAGCCTTCAAAAGGCTCATAGACATAGCAAACCCATAGCCATTACAAGCTCTTATAAACTTATAACCATGGCAGGCCCTGCAAGGCCCAGATTACTTGAAAGAAGCCTAATGTTGTAGCAGTGCTGCTTGCATGATAAGGCTTTCTTTTACTTGATTGTCTGAAGAACAGGAACCAAAACACTTTCTGTTCAAATCTTTGCCATTTGCTTCCTCAAGAAAGACTACCTGTGAAAGTCTTGTTTGTTTCACAAAGAATGGAAAGCAAAAAGCATTCCACCAGTGAGCCCTCAGACACAGCCAAGAAGTTCAGAAGGCTTGAAGACTTGAGAAGGAATGTGCCATATGTGAGCCAATCAGCCTTGGCTGGTGTGGTTGAACATATTAGAACTCATGGCCTTCCAGAAGCTGCCAGTAGACCTCAATTCAGCAGGGCTACCAAAGCCATGTTGTCTGGTGAATATCCCTATGGACAGCATAAGTACATGCTTGACTTGGAAGCACTTGATGGTGCCACCATTCAAGTGCCTGTTCTCAACTTGAAGAGCTACATGGCAGCTTTATTTGATGAAAGTCCTTCCTATTCATCTTTGCTGTTGAGAACCAGGAGGAGCACTTTTGAGGATAAATGGGGACTTGTGATGTACATGGACGAAGTGACACCTGGTAATGTCCTTTCTGGTCGATTGAGTCGGAAATCCTGGTGTATATATGGCAGCATGTTGGATTTCACTTTAGATGACCTTGCCCATGAGCTGGCCTGGGTGCCTGTGGCTCACATTAGGTCTACACTTGTGGATGGGCTGAAGGGAGGAGTGAGTCAAGTATTTGCAGCTGTCCTCAAATCCATATTTTTGGATGGGCAATGTGACCCCAGATTGGGTCTTCTCTTGCCTAAATCTTCTGGCCAATCCTTGAAGGTATATTTTGATTTGAAAGCAATTCTACAAGATGGAGGCAGCCACAAATTTTGCTGGTCTTACAGAGGAGATGCAGCTTTGAAGCCTTGTCTTCTTTGCAATGTACAAGCTGCCACTGGTGAAGATGCAATGGATGATGAAGAAGTGAGTTTGACACAATGCTTCAAGCACAACGAGCTCAGAATTTTTACTTCAGAAGAAATTTTGTCTTCATTTGACAGACTGGAAGCCAAAAGACTGGAATTGAACAAAATGCAATTCCTCAATTGGCAGAAGGCTGTGGGAAAGACTTGGCAGCCCAAGATCTTACCTTTGGACCCAGCCATCAGATCAAATGGGCTGTTAGCACCAGCTTGCCAATATGCCCATGACTGGATGCACTGCTGCTTGTCAAATGGAACATTTGCAATTGCATCATACCAGCTTTTCAATGCTTTGGACACTTCAGCTTGGGAAACTTTTGGTGAATATGTGGGGCACTGGATTTGGCCTACACATTTGGGCATGAAGCATTTGCCAGACCTTTTCCAAGCCAAGAAGCTCAAAAAATATAAGCAGAACAAAAGATTTAACCCTGGTGCAAGTGAAACCCTCAGCCTCCTGCCCATTCTGGTTTTTTGGCGCAGGAAAGTGCTCTTGCCCAGCAATGTTGCATCTCTTCCAGTCCAAGCTTTCTTGGCTGTTGCAGAAGTCATTTTCATTTTACATGAAGGGCAACTTTGGGGCATGGCTACAAGGAGCTCTTTGCAACTGGCTGTGGAGAAAAGCCTTCAGCTTGCACATTCCTGTGGCTGGCATGTGACACCCAAATTTCACTGGACACTACATATGTGTGACCAACTAGAGAGATGGCAAAAACTTCCAAGCTGTTTCACATGTGAAAGAAAAAGCAAAATATTGAAAAAGTATGCAGGAGCCATACAAAATACAACAAACTTTGAAACTGCAGTGTTTCAAGAGATCATTTCAGAAGAATTGGCAAAATTGAAAAGCCAAAATGTTTTCCAGCAAGCTCCTTACTTGGTGAAGCCACACAAAGCTCCCAAGAAGTTGGCATCTCTTTTTGCTGAGAGTTTGAGGTGCTCCCCTGAGGATGTGCTGACAAGTGTGCAAGCCAAGCTTGCCAATGGTAGATGCTCCAAAGGAGACATTATTCTCTTGGAAAGCTTGGGCAAAAGTTCCCCTAAAGCTGCAGAACTTTGGGCCATTGCACAAATTGGGACCACTATCTATGTTCTTGTGCAATATTTGACCCTTGTGGAGGTGTCCCCGCCAGACTCTTGGGCAATCCATTCAGCTGCACAAGTGCTGACAAACAGTCCTGACAACATGCCACCAACAAGCATACCTTACAAGCTTACAGTTTCCAAAAGGGTTTACAATATGGAGCCTTGGAAGGCTTCAGGAACACAAGGACAGCTTCTTAAAGCTTCAATTTCCCAAAAGGAGAGCTTCTTAAAGCTTCTTACAAACAGAGCCTATGTAGGGCTGGAACTTCTCAAAAGCTGAAGTTCCACAAGGTTTTTTCAAAATACAAAGCCTGGGCAAACATGCTATTCTAGGACACCTGTAAGCAATGTCTGCTCACCATGTTGAAATCATTTAAACCAATGCCAAGGCATCAAAGTTCTAAGCTTGCCTTGGGCCAGCTTGGTAAAAATCAAGGGGGTCACCACTAGCTCAATGCTAAGCAAGTCAGTCTGGCTGGAACCTTGCCATGTAGCAGAGCAAGGCAACTTTGCACTTCCTGTCTGTTTCACTCTGACACGTCAATTTTCCCACCATTTGGTTGGCAGTGTAAAACTCTTTCTAGAAAATATCTGCCAAGAAAGCAAGACAACATACATATAAGGAAATCAAAAATATAATGTGTTTTCTCTTGAATTTCCCTTTCTTGTAACACAAGTTAACTACTTAGCTAACTTTTAGCTAACTTTTTAGCTAACTCAGGCTAACTATGTTAACTTTTTAGCATTGGGTTACTAACTTTTAGCTAATTATGTTAATTATGTTAAAGAACTAGCAACCCCCAGATCATCCAAGCATTGACACCACGCGCCTTTCCAGAGGTGTGACCAGCGAGGATGCGCCTGGTGTACAGTTGCCCAATGGGCAGGAAAAGCTGCGAGAATTGGTCCATCTGCCTCGGACCTGGCCATTGGCGCGGTGACTATCCCTCTTGGCGGGCTTAGCAAACAAGTTGATCGGCTCCTGGAGGGATACTGTTTCCAGATCCTGGCTACTAACCGTGACCCGGATGCATACAATGGAAAAGTCATCCAGACAGCCAGGTCAAGCTTATATGCAGGGAGAACAAAGAGCAGAGAGGCAAGAGGAAGTTTCATGCAGGGACACCGCACCCCAATGACCGCGGAGGCTTTACCCAGTGGTTTGGGTCGTGCAGCTTAATCAATACGCTCTATGTGTGGTTCCCTGCCAGCTGGGCGCCGATGGTTGCAGAGCGGTTGTTTGGCTGGTCGTCCAATCCAAGGGAGTCCTCTTATCCTCAGCGTGGGCAGCCTGCTTCAGGGCCTCCCCAGGCGCAGTCCGGAGTACATCCTTGGCACAACCCTGGGCGAGGTGCTGCTAGTTCCAGTGGGGCAATGGCGGATGCGGACAGCACCGAGGACCGAAGTGGTGTATAAAATCCGACAATGGTCATTGCCTGGTGCGGCAGTTGTGCCGGTTCTCAATGTAAGCAGCAGAATTTTCTGGCTTGAACTGGATGATAAAGCACTTTTGGACAGCTTTACCGTGCTACAGGAAGGCATTCTTTGTGATGTGTTCTCGCAGAAGTGTTCAGCTGCATGGCAGGGCGCTCCTGGTCAAAGGCTTACGGTTGCCATTATGCTGCCAGGCCGTCAAGATGCGGATGACTGGCTCAATTTCATGGTGTCGCAAAAGAACCTATGGCCCACCTTTACAACCCGGGGGACTCTTGCAGAGGAGATCTCCGAACAGGTCTTTCGTAAAGAGAGGCGCAGGCTTCAGGCCAAGCATCTTTGGATAGAGGTCAAGCTACGCTGGCAGGTTCTTGCTGACCGGATGTACACTGCTGCACCGACAGGAAAGTCACGTGAGGAACTTGAAGCACTGCTTTTCGACAAGGCTGCCCGGCGCAGCCACACGAATCCATATGAAGAAAAAGCTTACCGTGGACCGGCACTTAAAGCAGTCCGAGCATGGTGGGAGCAATGCAAAGAGTGGATGCTCTACTTCAAAGGTCAAAATGCACCATTGGCATTAGATTTTCAAAGCCTTTTAGAGGCTTTGTGTGGCAAAGAAGCAGATGCTCATTCTGAGATAGATGCATTTATGGAGCATTGTGCGAAGCGGTGGCAGACTAAGGAGCGCACTTACCAGCTCAAGCGGCGTCGTCTTTTGCCTGATGTAAGAGACCCGCCTGCGGTTGGAAGGGCAGATGTAGACATGGCGGACATTTGAACGCTTATGGATGGCTTGGAGGAATACTACATGGCGGAAGAGATGTTATGAGGGGCTGAGAGGGGCGCGAGTTGTTTCACTTGTCTCACTTTCTTTTGCGAATTTCACTGGACGCGGTGTTTTGTTTGTTTGTGGGTTGGTGGGTGTGTGTTTGTTTTGTTTTCGTTTTTCCAGTGAAATTCTGCATTCAATTAGGTATTCAGTTTCATTCGGATTTCCAGTAGTTGACCGACCATGTCTCGTACTCGCTCGGCAATGCAGGAAAAAAAAAAGATGTAATCTAATATTTCCTAAGAAGATGTATGCGAGGGACCAAGTAACAACAGGTGTTGCAACGAATCTGAGGGCATAGAAATTTGCACCCGGTACTTCCTGCTAAAACATATAATAATCAGTTTAAGTACTAGTGTCAGCTTGAGCCAAAGCACTATGGCAGCCCCAGCTTTCAATAAAATCCGTGTACAAGCAAGAGGCACAACAAGTTTTCTTAATCACAAGTAAAGTCCAATACCCCAAATAAAAATCCGAACTTAAAAATGAGACCACAATAAAATCAGGTACTTGAAAAGAAAGACTGCTTCTTGTTAAGTCTACAGACGCAACCGAAGCCGAACGTCGCGCAAATATCGAAGTAAGAAAGACTACTTCCTGCCAAGACATAAAAATGAATTACTTGAATATTAGTGGCAGCTTGGGCCAATAGGACCCGAATCAAAAATTATGTAAAACGTATTAATATACCGAAATATTAATGGTTATAATTTTATTAATTTAATTGCCATTACTTACCTATACATATTTTATATTTTTTCTATTTTAGCTATTATAAACCTTGCTATCTCTTAATCATACAAGTAGTTCCCGGGCAAGCCGGTGGTGGAAGTTTCAAAAGAAAAAAGAACTATATAGCAAAGAAAGAATTTGCTTATAGAATATGCGCAAGATGGCCGACCATTGTGATACCAAAACTTTTTTTGGGTTTGAACGAAGCTTTTGCCGATGCATGGCTGTAATGTCATGCGCTTTCGGGTGATGTGTTTGTGATTTGACTTGTTTTCAATTGATCTGGCTAGTTATGAGGTGATTTGCGAAAGTACTCCAACGTACTACTCCAGTACTACTCTGTACTACACAGTACTACGCCAGTACTACTCTGTACTACAAAGTACTACTCCAATACTACTCTATACTACAAAGTACTACTCCAGCACTACTCTGTACTACAAAGTACTACTCCAATACTACTCTAATACTACTCTGTACTACAAAGTACTACTCTGTACTACGAAGTACTACGCCAGTAACTTGCAAAAAGCCTCCAGATGTATCATTTGCATGGATCCAGCATTTTCAACAGCAAGAGTTTGCATTGTGTGAATGACGCAAAGTAATACAAAGAAAAGTCGACTACTCGGCCCTAGGAGAGATGACCGATTCGCAATATTGCTCATATTATGAGCTACAATTCGCGGTGACACATAAAATCACAGTTCTCCCTCTCAGAGTGGAGGACACCTATCCACCGCAACCCCCGTGTGGCGAGGACCACCTGGATAAAGAATGCGATGCACAGGGGTATATAGCCATGAAACTTGGCCCGGATGTGTTGTACGTAGATTACAGAACCATGTCCGAGATGGACATGTCCGAGATGGACATAGATACAGGTTTTTTTTGAGGGATACAATAAAATCAAGAGAAAATCAAAATCCTAAAGAAATATAAAAAAAAAATAAAAAATAAAATGAAAATTACCAAAGAAAATATCAATATTTAATATAATCTT
>DF239413.1:0-19605 GCA_000507305.1 Breviolum minutum Mf 1.05b.01 | reverse complement strand
AAAAAATCATAAACAAATATTATCATATACAATAATTTCATTTTAAGAAATAATACTAAAAAAGACTTTTTTTAATTAAATCAAAAAAAATAAATTAAAAAATGAAAATGAGAAATAAAGCAAAGAATTTAATTAAATAAAAGTTCAATAAAATAATAGTTCAGTAAAGTAACAGCTCAGCAAAGTAACAATTCAGTCAAGTAACAGCTCAGACAAATAACAATTGAATCAAGCAATAGTTCAGTCAAGTAACAGTTCAGCCAAGTAATAGCTCAGTCACGTAACAGCTCAGTCAAGTGACAGCTCAGTCAAGTCACAGCTCAGTTAAGTTTCGCGTGGCAGACACAATATTTGGTGAAGTTAGAGTGTGACTTTTCGTGGCAGGCGCAGCACTTCGTGACATTTTGGGAGATAGCCGGAGCGCGAAATGTTATATTTTTCAATACAAAATCGTCTCCGAAATCAAACCGGGAAGGTCTCCGAAGCAGCGGGTGCGAGATGACGATTTTGTATTCGGATATCGTCGGATTATCGTCGGATATCTTCGGAATGTGATCGAATCGTCTTTCTATTGGCGGCAGCAATTCAGGGATTCTCCGTTGAAATGTTGACCTCAGAATTTCGTGGCGGGCGCAGTATTTGGTGAGGTTGGAGGGTGACTGTGCTTGCTCCGCGCATTGGAAATGAAGTTTCATATGTCACGCGGATCAAGCACGAGCTTCATTTTACGTGGCAGGCGCAATATTTGGTAAAGTTGGAGGGTGATAAGAGTTGCTCCGCGCATTGTAAATGATGTTTCAAAGTTATAGCGGAGTAGTACTTTGTAGAATTTGGTAGTACTGGAGAAGTACTTTGTAGTACGTTGTAGTACTGGAGCAGTACTTTGTAGTACAGAGTAGTACTGGAGTAGTACTTTGTAGTACAGAGAAGTTCTTTGGACCACCACATCGACACACTTTGAACCAGACGAGGTGACCTCACAACCAGTGGCATCATAAGCTCATAACATTCCATCCTATTGCGGGGCACAGCAGTTAACAGCTCATCACCATGACATCGTATGCATCACGTGACATGACGCAAGGAAGCAATCACATCGCATCAAATGACGTGACCACTACATCAAATGACATGCCATGACATGACATGCCACGTCGCAACTAACCACAGTAGCTCACCCCACGTCACCTCACAACCAACCACATTACTGCATCTCACCCCGCAAGCAACTTCATGACATCAAAACAGGTCACAATACCACCGCGGAACAGCAGAAAGCTCGTTCACAGCAAAGAAATGGTTTGGGCATGGCGCTGGTCGGTCGCCTTGCGCACATTCTATAGGCAAATTCTTTCTTTGTTATATAGTTCTTTTTTCTTCTGAAACTTCCGCCCCCGGCTCGCCCGGGAACTACTTGTAATAATGATTTATCTATGTTTTTTTTGATATCAGTTTCTCTTTGCTTCCACTTCTATTCCACTGCTGGCTTCTGGTGAGTTACGCTGTGCTATACTCTTCAGCTACCCCTGCAGCATAGTGACTACGGGATCTGGCTCTTTACACAACCAGCCGTACACAACAAGAAATACACACACCTACTCCCCATACCGAGCCCTAATTGCAGTCATGCGCCTGGCAGCTTCGCCGATTTTCCGAAGCCCAACGATAGACTGATGAAGGTCATGATTGGTGGTGCTTGGTTTATGTGCCAAACATATTACAATAGACTGAAAAAGGACATGATTACATGATGTTCCTTCGTGACTTTGCTACAGCAAATGCCATGCCAACCCTGGCACACCACGTTTAACATGTTCGGCTTTGCTCTATCCGGCCATCCGCCATCCAAGCAGTCAGCAGTCCTGATCACAGCCTGGTGAATGCATCGAATGCCAAATCCCGGAGCCTGGCGTCCGTTGCAAGCGTGGACCCGTTTCGCCATGTGGACGTCCGAAGGGATTCAGTGAATAAGCTGAATATATCTCAATATATATCAATATACTCGAGTGTCCGAACATAATGGATAATGCATAGAGATACGACGGGTATTTTTGATCAAGTGAGATTGGATATCATTGGGCTGCGGAGTGGCGCTTGTTTCCTGGCAATGCGCCGTGTATCAGTCATCCATGGCACCAAAGGCACTACGCTCTGCGTAGACCCTTGTGACTCTTTGCTGCAGAAAGGTTCCACGCAATTCAACGAACAAACTTGGAAGACTTCAAACGACTTCAACTCATTGTAAATCGCTGCAAATTGTAGATTTTCTTTGAGATTTCCGGTCCTGAACCCCCTCATGTCCCTTCTGATAAACTCTGATCGAACCTCTCAGGCGAACCTTGGGAAAGTTCGTGAATGTTACGTCTTAGATCCCAGAGCCTTCATAGTTTCCATTCCCATTCTCTGACAGTCTGACTTCAGTATTTGTTACTGTTGCCCCCTTGTGCAACATCCGCCCGCACTTTAGCCTTGCAATAAGGCAGGTTATTGTCAGCAGCGACTTGGAAGTTTTCTATGGATGGAGAACTGGGACAGGTAAGTGAAAGTATGAAACGAAGCAACGGCCTTTCAATTTCTCCAAACAAATCTTTACCGGGAACTTTGCTAAAGCCAAGAACACCATCTTTTGCTGTTACCTAAGCGGCTAAGCGCATCAAAATGCCTCTGCTGACTGCTACATCTACGTTGCAACTGCTGCCTTTCGTGGGCAGATTCATGCGGGATAGGCGGCGAGTCTTCCACCAACTGCATCATTTTTGTGGAACATTATGAAAGCGATGAAAAATTACAAAGCAAACGAAGTTAAACATATCCAACATAAAAAATGAAGTTTTGGTGTTTGGTGACTATACAATGGCAAGAGGGCTATGTGGACGTCTGCGCAGGACTGTCGTTTGCAAACGTATAGGTCCCCTACGCGACCCTATAAATACCATACACTTCCATAGAGGACATTTGGTTGCCTATATCTTACTGGAGATGCCTTTTTGTTCAAAAAAAAACGTTCATGAAAAAAACGAATAAACAAAATACAAATTGTGTTCGCTGTCAGCTGTCTATGATTCTGGTAAGAATGTTCGTGAGATGTGATGATAGAGGATGAGGTGAGAGTCTTCCAAAAACATGCTGTAGCAGGGTGGATTGTCGCCAGGAAACTCTCTGCTTGGCAGAGATTTCATGTTTCGAACTCGTCAACTGCTGCCAAAATTTCACAATTTCATTTCAATGACTATCTAAAAAAGTATGTTTCAAATATCCGAAAATTTGAAAATATAGATAAACAAATCGTGTCACCCTTTCATTCCCCAAATCGCAGTTGGCATCAGCATCCTTGAGCGTCCTTTTTTTTTTCAAAAAAAAACTGACTCCAGGATAGTGGAAAGCGTAAACTTAGGTGCAAAACGATGTCCTTTTTTCGTTTCTTCATTTTGTCATTGGGGTGCTCGTCGAAATTCATCGGTATTCTTCGTTTTTTCATCGTATTCACCGTCGTTTCCTGGTCGTGCCCGGGGTTTTTCGTGTATATTCTCTCAGTCCAACTCCGAAGGTCGCCGAAGATCGCGGATGTGCACTTCCGAAGCCCTACGCTGAGCCAGTTTGGCTTTCGTTGCCGTAGGGGACAGCAACAAGTCTCCAAAACCGAAGCGTGATGGTCTCCTGACCCAAAACACGCAACTTATTTGTTGTACAACTGAACCAACACAACTGCAAAAACCAAGGCAAGATTTGTATAATTCAAACATATTTCTGCTAGATTCTGATCCTGTCAAATCACAATGCATTAAAACCCAAAAACGAGAACAAAGCATGGGCACCCACACGCACACAGACTGGAAAAAAGAAATGGTCAAACGGCCAGGTGTCAATATGCCACACGTGACAGGTGGAAGTGTGTGCACTGATCTAGATTCTAGCCATGTAACGGAAGCAACAACTTATAAGACACAAAAAAACAACCTGGTCCAACATGACTGGTTTCATGCAGCTTCCCAGAAGCTGCGCACTCATTCTTGGAAAAGGTGAGGTAGAGGGAAGATGCCAAAGGAAATGGCAACGGGCCTGGTAAAAACTACCAATGAAGTTTGGAAAAAAATTCGCCCTCCACCAAGTCTTGGAAAAGATTCTGAATGCCGTCTACCTGTGATTGGCTTGAGAGCCCGTAGGGCTTTGGAAAAGGCCCAGTCGGCAGTGAACAAATATAGCCTTTGGGGTTGCAGAGCTTTGGGAAAAGCTCGATCCTCCTTGGAATCACCACTTTTTGGAAAAGAACAGTGTTTGCAAAATCCTTTGGAAAAAGGATAACTTAATTAAATCAAATGCATGGCTGGACAGGTTTTGAAGTGAAATAAAGAGATGTCACACTGAGACAAAAACAATATCTTTGTGGATAGAAAACATGAATGTTTCCAAAAAACCTGGTTCATGAAATTTAAAAGATGTCCAATAAGAGACTTTTGAAGTCTCACCTCTGTACAGATTTTGGAGCAAACACCAAAAAAAATGATGGAAACTATACATACCTGCATTCAAGAAGAGGACTGGCAAAATAAGTTAATCTATTTAAAATAAATAAATTTTAAAAATATGAACAAGCAAATGCACCTGTATGAAACAAATTCATGAGAAATATATTTGATTTTTTGTGAGTTCATTCCACCAAGATTCCAACATGTTCGGCCTTTTTTTTCATTGGACATATGAAAAAAACAGAACTGATGAAACTGGATGAAATTTGATAAAACCTGATGAAAGTTGATGAAAAGTGTGTTTTCATCAAAGTTTCATCATTTCATAAATTCGGATTTTTTGATTAAAAAAATGTAGTGAAATATTGATGAACTGCAATGACATATCTTTTGGGAACTTGTTTTTTGGCAGTTTTATACTAGAATTATCATGTTTGAAAAAATCAATGATGAACTAGTTGGCTCACCTGTTAATTGTAAAATGACATGTATGTAAGATGCGGAATTCAGTACACATGTGTGTTTGGTTTTTTCAGCTGTTTTGGCTTAGACAAATTTGTTGGGAAGTGGAAAAAACCTGTTTCGATGCCCCCTAAAAAATCAACAAAGAAATCAGCATCTTTGGAACAGGGTGCCAAAGGTGAAACTTTGGAAAAAACAAAGGAACAAACAAACCTTTAGGAAAGCGTAAAAAAATCACCAGCTTTGGGAAAAACTGCTAGGGAAAAGGCTTTGGGAAAAGTCAAAAAAAAACACTCTCAAAAAGAAAAGCAATGACAAAAATGGCCGCAACCAAAAAAAAGGGAAACGTTGGGAAACATGACCTTGAAGGAAAATTCCACATGTGCCGAAATGGCTGAGGATGAAGAAGCAGCAAAGCTACTGAAGGATAATTTGACCTCTGGTGAGGCTGGAAGCTCATGGGCCAAGCGCCAAAGCCACCTCAAGAGAAAAATTGATGCAAAGAAGAATATGACCGAGGTAGAAAAAAGACAAAAAGGCTTGCAGCTGCCTTGTGGCTGGAGAAGCCTGAGTGCAAAAAGTGCTTGCACACCAGTTCCACAGTGAAAGCTGGTGAGGCTTAGAAAAAGGCTGACAAATGGGAAAGTGAGCTGCAGATGCGCAAGAAGTTCTCTCCACAGGAGTTAGAACTTCATATACAAAGTGGTAGACTCTCTTGGAAAGAGGATCCAGTAACCTGGGTGCCTTCAACTATAAAGACAACCAGGACTGGACCACTGAATCTTCTTGGAAAAGGGGTAAGAAGTGGCAGCTTCGCCAAGAACATGATGCCAGCAATGAGGATTTGCAAAAGTTCCCAAAGCTCTATGACAAAGATTCTCTCAGTTTTGGAAGCGATGCTGTGGTAACTTGGTCTGGTAAGAGTAGTGCTAAAGGTTTTGGGAAAAGCTAGGGCTTTGGAAAAGGACAAGGTAAAGGCAAAGGTCTTGGAAAAGGCAAAGGCACAGGACAGCTGGCAATCAAAGACCAAGATGAAGAAGGCCGTGAAGATGATGAGGATAAGGCAGAAGAGCCTTCAGAGGAAGAAAAAGTGAAGGAAGGTTTCAAAAAGGGTAGGAAGGCCAGGGATGAGTTTGCCAAGGCCAAAGCAAACTTGGAAGAGGCTGTGGGAAAAACCAAGCCTTCTATGTCCAGCAAAGGAAGGGCCAGTGCTGAAGGCTGGAAGGTTGAGCTTGCCAAGCTGCACAAGAAAATTCAAGATGCTACTGCAACCAGTGTGGCTTGGCAAAACCTCTTGGCGGATGGAGCCAAATTGGTGAAGAATGCCAAGGGTGAGACCAAGGAGCTCAACCACATTGGCAACAAGGCTGCTTCCACTACCAGCAAAGATCCAAGAGGAGCAAGTAGCTGCTTTGGAAACGGTAGCAGCCTTTGGGAAAGGGCAAGCTTTGGTTTCTTGGAATCAGCAATCTTGGAAAATGATAGCCCTTGATCTTTGGAAAAGGATAGAACAAATTAGGTGCATATGTACACAAACTCCAAGCCAAAGGGCAAACAATCCAGGCAAGAATGCAGCCAAAAACGTGTGTTTGGAGGGGTGAAGACTGCGTGAGGCATGTAAGAGCTGCTGTGGGAACTAGCACTGAGCCTTAAGGGTGAAGGTTCTAAAATTTGCGTTTGCAGCTTTTGGCTTGAGATCGTTTGGGCTTTTGTTTTTTCTGGAAATATGGGAAATCTTTTTGTTATAAGGCTTTGGAAAAGACTGGGTCATTTTTGGGAAAGGATGGTCTGTAAACGTGAAAGGCTCAGGGGTTGGGAGCTTGAGAAGGAATCAGGCATGCTCCAAGCAAAGCCTTGGGAAAGGCACCTGGGCCAGAAAGGGAATCCCAGCTGGCAACCAAAGTTGCTTTCGCAGACTTTTTGAAGAGATGTGCCATCTCGGAAAAAGTCAGCTGGAAGAGTTTTGGGACGGTGCCGAAGCCACTGGTGATGGTCAACTGAATGGCCATCCTGTGCCTTTGGGAAAAGAATGGGAGTCATACACAGTCCCTTTGTTTTTGCATGTGGTTGGCGTTGAGCTCCAGAACAGGGATTCTCTTTTGGTTTTTTCTTGGGGCACTTGGCTCAGCAGCATGAACTCCTTGCAGAACCGCATGCTGGTGCCAAAGGCTGCCAGCGCCCTGACACTTCGGATCTTATTTGGAAATGAGTTGTTTGGAGCTTTGAAGTCTTGGAAAACCCACGCTGGATCCTGATAATCACCCTTTGAAGGGTGGCTTGGAAAAACTCAAAGGCCAGCCCCTGCCCCCTTCAGGCTTCCAGGCCGTGTTGCGGGCTGTGATTGGTGACCATGAATATTTTTCAAACGTTCTGAAATTGCCTCATTGGGCATCACATTTCCCATGCTGGGAATGTGGTGCTCAAAGCTTTGAGGGTGCAGCCCCAGGCAATGTCAAGAAAACAAGATTCCATATTTGCAGTCAAGAAGAACATCAAAAATACCTTGAAGCTGAAGGGGCTTGCGAAAGCCACCATCAAGTACAAAGAATGCTTGTACACTTGTTGTTGACAAGGGCAGGCTTTGCCCAACAGTGCCACAAGATCTGCGAATAGTTTCCTTTGGAAAAGGAAAATGCATCCAGGGCTAAGGCAAGGTTCTGGAAAAACACTACTGCGGCAAGGTTTTGGAAAAGGCCAGGGTGGTTCGAAGGGCGTGGAAAGGTAGCTTCAAAGCCACCTTGGAAAAGTTTGGCATGCTTCTTTGGAAAAAGATTGTGCAATGAGAATCGAATGTCATGCAAGAATTGAAGAAGAAACTGTTTTCATCAAAGCTGCCACTTGTTTTTTATGCCAAAAATTGTTTTTTTGATTATTTTTATCGGTTCTGCTTTTGATTTCATTGAACAACAACGTGCAACGCACAACAAAAATGATACATGACCTACCGCCGGATATGACAAATCAAAAAAAATCCTGCAGGCACGCAAAAAGATACGAATTCTCCCAGAGCGATACGACTTAAACCGACCACTGGTACGTTGATTAAGTGAGCAATGATTACACCATTGATTAAATCAGCATTGATCACAATGCATAAATCCTCGTCAGTCCCGTTTCCCCAAGGTGAAACTATCAGTTAGTTGCCCAAAAACAAACTACTATCAAACTATCGCTCCTGGAAAATATATATAGAGGGCTTTGGTTTCACGAGTGGGCAAACACATTGAATAGTGCACCAGAACGGCAAAACGATGCGATGCGAAACAGCGCTCCTCTCGTGATGTGTTGGAAACTGCTGCGCTTGCTGTGCCTGTTGCGCCTGTGCACTTGCATGGAACTGCTCACGGCTCTTGGAAGCTTCATCGAAGGAGCTGACCATCATGTTGCGCAAACGCTTGATTTCGTCTCCCATCTTTGCCCTGGATGCAAACTGGAAATGCATCGAAACAAATCCGTGCACATGTTTTCTCGGAATCGCTATGGAATACAAACATATCATTATTATAATTACTATAGACTATAGATCACAATAGAACAACTCCTTGAGCGACTTTAGAGGAACCTGTGTGAGATCTCTCATCTAAAATCTTTTATCCATACTTTAATCTGATATACAAGCATGTTTTGAATTTGGCAATGGTCTGGCATGCCCGATCACGCTTTTTGCGTGAAACGCTCACCCAAAGCTTAAAGGCCCTATTGAGCTCAAACAGTCCAAGTATGCATGCAATCCCTGCTGAAAAAGCAAATGTACAAGTAGACATCAACAACCAAGCTATACATTCGCGGTACAGCAGAAGGACTCATACTCATCCTACACCGGGTGTTGTCCGACGCAATGCTTATTATATCTCCTTGTCATTCTGCGCAATCTGTTTTCCGTAGAAACGGAAACTGCCTTGTTCCAGGCTTCTGATGTCAAACTTTTCAATAAACCCTTCCATATATGGTCTTCCGTTTTCAGTACTGTCTCATGTGGATCAGGGAAGTAGTAGAATGAGCGGAAGATATTGGATGTTTTGAACTTCACTTCCACACAGCCAGAAGCCTTTTCCACCCGCTGTCGCTGAGTCTATAAAGATAGGTCCTCTCACCAGAAGTATGGCTTCCGGATCCACAAATGGCAATCTCACCAAGATTGTCTCTTGGGCGCTGCACAACTTGCCACGATGTGGTGACAAGGCGACTTTTCATCTTTGGAGTATAGGTTGGCTTCCCCATCAGATGCTGCTTTTTATCTACATCTATCTACCCACTGTCAAAGGATCGCATCGCTTTCTCCTTTCCGACTACAAGTACAGCAGCGGCAAAACGTTCAAACTTTGCCCAGTCAAGCTTTCTTGCCTCATCCAGCGGCCTTTGTGCCTCTGGATCTGCATAGACATGCAAAATCTGCCGAGCGTTAAGGACTCTTGGTTGATAGATCTTGCAACCGTTCGTTCTTGTACTTAAAAATTTTCATTCACTCGAGCACTCGTGAATGCTACATGCATTTCTCGGCGCACTATTTGCCTTCCTTTGCCGTCTCAAAGATTACTGCTGAAGCTGGCAATCGTGGAGGAAGAGCTCTTGCCTGGCCTCTCTGGATGCCCTTTGTCTAGATTACGGAAATCCCCTACCTTCCTAAAGATGGCCTTGGCTATCCCCCCCATCCCGCAAGACTTCTTACCATTGCTATCACTGACTTCGAACAAAAATCAATACCCGCGGTATGATTGAACTTGTACTCAGGAGAAATGGTCGTCTTGTGTGTTGACTTCTTAGGGGAGGTCTTCCTACATGTAGCACACCTGTGAATCTGTGCAGCTTCAACATGTTGGCCATCAATTTGTTGGGGGAATGACACGAAGGCCTTGTAAAGTCGTTGAGATGAAATCCGCCATGCCTTCCTCCTTTCCTGTTCGACAGTGAGTAAATCCATGTCTTCGCTGGTATCCACTTCTACGAGATCAGCCAATTCATCTTCTTCCCCAAACATATCATCCACCATGGTTGATTGACCCTCCTGGGTGTCATCTCGAACTGCCACCGGGAACCCAACAGACATGGACTCATTCAAGGTCTCTTCATTGGATACCTTTCCAAGCAATCTGCCATGTGATACGAAAAGGCATCATAGGTTGGTATGGTTTTGTCATCTAACCATGCCTCAAACCTATCAGAAAGCTCGTTGTCGTTGCATGTGAATCCTATGTTGTAAACCACAACGACCAAGTAACCATTCAAGTGTTGATACCATCGTCCAGTAGATGTGGTGTCGACATGAAGAACCTTCATGCTTGTGTTGTCTGAATACATTCCCACAAAGCAAACCATCATGCCGGATGGGTGTTCACGCATACAGTACCAAAACAAAACAAATCCGAGCACAATCGCACAGGTCAGCAATGTCTGGGGCTTGGCTCACATGCTCAGCAAACTGGCCCACATCATGTTAACTTTCAAGTTCTTGTCCATGAGTATCTGGAAAAAAACGTGAACGCAGCAATGTTGGGGTCAGGCGACGAATCAAACGATGAGAGCCGCAAACAATGTGAAAGCAAAGCATCATGGTAGCTCAAACCAAAAACCCCACGTTTCACTACCTTCTTCTGTGTCTTGCACATGGTGCTAGCTCTGCCTTTGGGATTGTCCAAGGTTCCCACGAAACATGTTGCATGAAGTGATGCCTCAAGATCTTCTAGTTTCACTTCAGCACCCATGGGTGACAGAGTTGAAATATCATGAGAACCTTCACTAGTTTCAAATGGATCATCTGGTACAACTGTTGAAACCGCATTGGATTTCTGCCTTGGTGATTCCCTATCTTCTTCAACCTTTGGGGTCGCTCTACCAACCTTTCCCTTAGGAACAGAAATCAAGCGAACAGTCTCAGGTAGTGCTGGAGGTTGTCTTCTCTTCAGATGGCTTTTTTTGGGGGGCCTCGACTCCCGAGAAACTGCATGCACCATGTATGCTGCACGATTGCGACATTCTGCCGGGTATAGTGAAGCCGAACACAATGGCCCAAACCATCTTCTGTGGGCAAGCCAACTGAGGTCTCCAACTGGCATCCATCCTCATTCAGCTGCCAGTCACCACCGTCATCTTCAACCACCCATTCGCCTTGTGGTGTGATCCATGGAGTGCCGCAGGCATACAACAACCTTCACACCTTTTTATCATTCCGTGCAACAATCTACACGTTCTGGTGGCTTCACTCTGGCTGGTGGTTTCCTTCTGGTTCAAGTGGCCTTCCCCCTCTGGCACACCTGTGGCCTCCGCTTCAAAAAACAAAGCCTCGCCAGCTCTTGTCTCCACTGACGGAGCTCACGAGCAATCTCCATAGAAAAGTGCCTTATAGCCTGAGGTTTCATCAGATTCACAAGGTCTCTGTCTCCAAAACTATTTTAGCCCAGGTCCATGCTGACTGCTGGATTACATTGACCCCGCAAGATACGCCACGTTTGTCGTGATCCCAAGTAAGCGGTGGCGGGCCTGACTTGCGATGATGCATTGCTTCCTCACTGAAGTTCTTGTTGCCCAATCCAAGCACTCCTCATCAAATCCTCTAGAATCAGGATGCCTCAACAGTCCCTTCAAGATCTCACATCTAGAGGATCCTCAAAACGTCTAACATCCAAAGGCCAAATACGCCATGACTCTGGCACCATGGTCTTCACCGAATCATCCGAAATCCCCCACTCAACAAAATCACCAAATGTCCTTCAACCTTCTTCCCACAAACTGAATACGATCACCAACGACCCCAGTTCCCAAAAGGGACCGCAGGAAGGTCCTGTTCCGTCAGGGAATCACGCCTGTCATGGCGCATGGGTGCCATGGTGAGAATTCAGCTGGGACATGATACTGTTTGATTGTCTTTGGAATGGCATCAGCAGTCATACCTGCTGTCATATTCACTACAAGTAATTTGCAGGGAACTCATCTTCCCCTTCCTCAACCTCCTCCGGCTCCAGGGGGGAGTGCAACGAAATCTGAGACGAGTCTTGAATTCCCAATCATGGAAGCTAGCTGGGTCTCCCGGGTAGATAGAGGGGCCACCGGCCGTCAGCTCCAAAATGAAGTCCGGCGATCTATATACATTTCTGCGATTCTGTGGTGTCATGTGGTCGTGACTATTTCTACGACCCTTTCGTCTTTCTTCCTGAACCGATCTAGGCTACCTACCTCGAGTCCGGTTACCCTGAATAGGTGCAACCGGCTCCGCGTATACCAGTATGAATTTGGTAGTGGTCTGGCACGCCCGATCGCGCATTTTTGCGTCACAAGCTCACCCAAAGCTCAAGGGGCCTATTGAGCCCAAACAGTCCAAGTATATGTGCAAACCCTGCTGGAAAGGAAATTTATGATAGTAATTTAACGGTAAACATCAACAACCAGGTTACATTCGTGGTACAGTAGAACAGCAGAAGGATTCACACAGGTTATTTAATCAAACTGCAATTCCACGCCAGCTTTGTGGACCGTATAAAGGCTGCAAAATCGATCGGTACACGTTTATCACATTTTTCAAGCTGAGATGCTGCTCATGCATGATCATAATCGAGTCGATGGCCCTGGCGTTGCCCTTGAGCCTTAAGGCGCTATGAAGGAACTCTTCCTCGGTGCTGCTTGGAGCTGACCGGATCAACACCAATCATGTGCCTCCATGTATCTCCATGTGCATCCATGTATCATATCGTACCATGATTTTGTTTTGCAGTCTCAATGTCTTGCAGCCTTTCGGATCCTGTCGGTTCTCAGATTTGGACCCCGTCTTACACAGCCTAGCATCATATGAAATTTCACCATCTCGATCATCATCAAGCAAGCTGAAGAGCGTGTATGCTTCCTCAATGGGAGGACTGCATGCTAGCAACCCGTTTTCACTGGGACTTGTTGTGTTGCTTCATGTTGTCCATCTCTCTCTCTCTCTGAGTCTTTCTCTCGTTCTATCCACTTTGCGCGGACGGCCTCACCTGGCATATACCTTGGCGGCCTGGCGTCTTGAAACTTAACCAAGCATCATGGATTTCCAATTCCAAAGCCTTCAACCAGGCTTCTACGCCAGGCTCCTGCCGTCGTGCTTTCATCGCATTCAATGTTTGTCACTTCTGTCACTTCTGTCACTTCTGTCACTCTGCACGCTGGCCTGAAGAGCTGCCTCCAATTCTTCATACGATAAGCGCCCATCCCCGGAAGCATCGGCCTGAGCTCTTTGCAAGTTGAATGATTTTCAACACAAGTCATTCAAGTCATCGTAATTTCATAGGAAATCAACTTGGCCCATGCGAGCAAGCAACGGCAGTGAAGAATTGGTATACCTTTTGGCTGAAGGCCTCCTTCTCTTTCATCTTCCTCAACACCTCAATTTGGTCAACTTCAATGCGTTGGGATTGGACATGTTGAGGACAGGCAATGCAAAGACTCTTGCTGCAATCTTACTAGTCTTACTTCATGATCAGTGTCGCAGTATGCGAGCATGCATGAGCATGGGTTTACTTCGGTTTAATTCGGGTCATTTCGTTCGATGTCATGTCCTTGCTTCACATCTTGGATGGCTTTCGAGGCAAAATGCTTCAGCTTCTCCGTCAGAGTTTGCTGCCCGAATCCTTGGCCAAGCGAAACATCGTGAAACATCGATGCAAACTGCAAACATGCAAACTCTGCTTGCATCATCTTACAACTGATAGTCTCTGACATGGGATTGAAATCAAACAACTCAACCCATGCCGCCTACGCATGTTCTACGCAAATCACCAAGAAATCGAGAGAAAATTATGCAAAGTTATGCTGGCCAAGGCACGTCTCATTCAAGAACAGAGCTCCAATGACACGCATCACAGCGAAGCCAATGACCTAGCGAAGCCAAACAAAAGAGCGAAGTACGCTACGAGATCTACGAGATCTACGAGATACGTCAGATACGTCAGATACGTTACGGCGACTAAGTCGCGTTGAGATTTGATCACTGTCAGAACCTGACGCAGCCAAGTAACAACCTGGTAGGCAATCCAAAAAATGCAGTACCTTGTGCACCGTACAAAAACAGTGAAGGTATTGCAAAGGTGTTGAAACTCCTGAAATTTTAAAATTACATTGCAAGAAAATGCAAGAAAATATAACATTGCAAAGTAGAAGAACGTGCAGCTGAGACACCACTCACTGACGTCTCGAATCAAATTCCGTGCCAACAATGGCCAGGAGCCACTGAATGTGGCTTCAAAGACCGAATACGTGGCTTTCAAAGCAGTGCCATAGTACTCCTCAAATGCAAACATTCCACATGCACACCACGATCCTGTGATCATGTTGACATTGTTGACCAATGAAAATGTGAAATGTGAAAATTTGAACAAAACGTGAAATCCAAAGTGTGGAAACATTGCGCCAACAATTCCGTCCAAAAATTTGCAAACAAAGCACGTACACCCACAGCCGCTTGTCTAGATCTTGAGAGGTATCAAGGACATATTCTACTAGGAGCTGGGACATCAGCACCCCAGTCCCTACCATGATAATGCCCAAGACCTCACCAAACAACCAAAGCACAGCAAACTGCGGAAATAAACCGTCCGTGACTCACGTTTTGGTTCTGGTGTCCACTTGAGATCTCAGTTTGTCACGGAACAAGACATCAAAAGGGCTGAGGTGAAGACTAACAGTGCCCACATCAGGGGGCTCAAGCATTTGGACTTAGCACCAAGTTCGATCTGGTAAGTGCAAACAAATAGCAAAGAGTGAAATGAGAAACCACTTATGTAAAACAATTGACAACAATTTAACTTTCGTAGGTGTTGTGCATGTTTGCATATCACTGATTTTGAAATTGCCCGGGTGAGCTTGTTTCAGAAAACAACGACCGAGGTCAATGACGTCCCAACCCTGTGATTCTGCTTCGGCTGTGATAAGCTGATAAGTAGTGAATTCTTAAGTTCAGCAAAGCAGCAAGGACGTCCCCAAGCAGTCGCAACCTCGTGAACACAGCTTGCAAATTAAAGGAACAAATAATTTGCTGAAAAATAGGCGCGTACATTTGAACGGCCAGGGGCCCAACCACATCTCAAAAAATTGAAAACCAAAAGGTGGTAGATAGAAAGTTAGAAAATGGTGTAGATAGAATATTGCCGGTCGGCAGTTCAATTTCGTATTCTATTTGCTCAAGGACTGTGCAAATATGACACGCCGTTTATGATAAAATAGACGCAAACAAGTGCAAACATTTGACAATCTAAAATCAACAAAACACTACAAAACACCCCTAGATACGTGAACATAATACCATAAAATTCTGTGAAAGCACGGGTTGGGGGGGTTACCGAACTACTGTATAGGATTGCAGTTTCAAACGCAGCGGTCAAGCATCCAATATCTCTTGGCAATTTCCCAAGTGATGGACGCATAACCATAATTCGCCGAGGGACTGCTGTAGATTCTTGGCGAACCGCATGACACGCAGAACCCTGAGTCGAACAAATGCTTCCAAAGGATTCAAAGCACAACACCAAAGCAAAGGTACATCCATGACGATTGATGTGTCATATCAATTGTTCGGTGTCATAATGTTTTGAAATCTGTCTTACAAGGTGTTGTTAGGAGCTATCGTGCTAAATGATGTGCTTACCGTGTGTTTCCTGTAGCAAGATTGGTGTTTCGTCGCAACCTCCACATGCCTGAATATCCTCATCAGGCGGAAGATTCGCGTGAGGCGACCAACAGCAAAGTTCTGAGCATAGCCAGCGTCGAATGGCTGCCTGGAGATACGCTAACATAAGCTAATATAGAGGCTAACATGAATCCGGACCCGAACCCAATCCGATTCGGAATTACAGCATATTCACGCATATTCTTTTACATATATATGATTCTACAAGTCATGCAGTCTAAAGCCAGGTCTTGATCTTGTCGCTTTGAAAGGTTCAGAAGCTGTCACCTATTATATATCGCAATATATCGCAATGTGATCATCATATTCTAAATGAGTCTGAGTGTCAAAACATAGACGTCGATGCTGGTTGCAATTACCACAAGTACATCGAACACGCCGAAGATGTCGCACAGGAATTGTAGCTTGTGCATGTAGAGCCGCCATGCAATTTCCAATACGAAGATCTTGGCACAATTGGGGAAACGTGAAAATCAATGAAAATCATGTCTGATGGTGCAAAAACTTAAACTGATGCTGATACATGCTGATACAATTTGAATGCCTGCATCTGATTTGTCATGGAAAAAAAGTTGAATCTAGTCCAATCATTTTGGATGCACAAATGCATGAGCGGACATGGACGAACAGAAAACCGGCCCGCATCTGTGTGAGACGCGTCATTGCGTCCGCCACTGAACAAAGACTTTCAGCATCTTTCAGCTGGGCTTCCGCGTTGAAGATGTGATCTACGATAAAAAATGCTGTTTCCTTGCAAGCGCAGAGGCTTTCTGCATGAAACTTGCATGAAACACGCACAAATTGTCAAGCTGGCTTCTGATTTGATAGTTAAGACAAGTTGCTGCTCCAGGCCAATCTTGGAAATCTGGATCGGTCGGATCCACCCCATTCAGCCTTTGAGCAGCCTGAAAACCTCTCCATTGCGTCTGCAACAGCAGAATAAAGGTGTACAAAACCTCCAATGCACGGAGAGGGACCAAGAAGCCAAAGAAAGGCGGTACCAAAACACGGCATGAAACTACCACGATCCTAACCTTTTCTGACTTACTCCTGATGCCATTTGGCTTGTTACGTGTGTTTTATTTGGTTGAATGTGGCTCAACAAATCGTGCTCCCTACCCTGGTGCTTCCCTCCCTGACATTCTGCGTATCAGTGGTCCACACATGCACTCACACTGAGCTGCAATGCAACAATAGAATATATGAGCGGCGGCAATTATTTGTTCTGTGGCCCCAGTAAAGAAATTTAAGGAGTCCCCCCCACCTCGTTCTAATCTCGTTTCTCATGTTTTGGCACTTTGCCACCATGATTGGTCTCGTTTTCGAATTTTGGAAGGTCGCGGCCACCAACAAGCTTTGTTGCTGTTTTATTGTATGAAGACCCCGTATGCACGTAGGATGCCATGACTTTATGTTGCCTGCTACGACTTAGGGCTAGTACCTAGTACTTGTCCAGTACGGCAGTGGCTGGCTGGGTGTCTTGTCGGGTGGGGTCTGGTCTCGTTCTGATCTCGCTTTGATCTCATTTTGGACCTCATTTTTTTCCGCCTCACTTTGTCGGCTATCTGCCTGTTCCCTTGTCTGCTTGTTTTGATTCTTCTATGTTGAACCTATAACATTAGATAATAAATGAGAATGTTCATAAACATGATGCACATCAAAACCTCTCGTTTTTGGAGTCCCCCAGTCTCGTTTGATCTCGTTTTGCAAAAAAACAACCTCAAACCCTGCTTGACGCCACATCTTCAATTCATCAAAGCAAAAAAACGCAGTTGCTCATATGGAAATACAGCACTCCTCCCCGCACTTATGCGATCTAGGTTAGGCCCGGAAAGTCCGCATTCTGGCGGACCACGGCTTGCGGCAGCGTCAGAGTGTCACAAGCTCGTGGAGTGTATGGCACCGTCGAGAAACATTTTGAATTCGCAAACTTCATGGTTCTGGGAAAATCAAATGAATGAAATATCAGAATATTGTAATACGGTGTTAAGATGTATTAAGTACAAGTGTTCAAGGGACAATCAACTATCAACACCACGACGTACATGCAAGGCATTGCAAGGTCAAGTGGCCACCAAAAAGCTGACAACTGCATCTACTACCTGAGTTTATGCTGCAGGAGATCTAGCAGCACACCGTGAAAAACGAAAAAAAACTGCTGACAGCACCTCGAACTTACAAGCTGAGTTTCTCTTAGCAGTCCACGTCATTATCTGCAATTGAGTCATGTGATTAGATGTTGAAAGAACAAGATTGAACATGAACCTTGCTCACCAGGCTCACTACTTGCAATGAGGCCTTGTCTGCTTTCCAAAGTTGTTACTTTGTCGGTGCTTCCAAGCCACCGATTCTTTGAAGTCAATCTCAACCCTTGTCACCAGCTTGTTGTACGTGGAGCCAAGCATTTGAGACTAAGTACGTGTCCCAGAGCGAATTGTCAAGGGTGGTACAAACTGCTTCCATTGCTTGCGTGCCTACACATATCAAGAATCAGTTTTGAGTCTTGAACATGTAGAGCCTCACAGAGGAATGAAAAAAATGTGTTGCGGACTCTCAATTGCCGTTCTGGATCTTGACAAGGAGCTGCCCGTCGCGTCTCTTTCTGTTCTTGCATTTGTGCCTCATTCCAAGCCTGGAAATGCAAAATTCGAAGGCAGCGACTTCAACTGCATTGGCCGTTTTTTATGTTTTAAATGAGTTTGGCTCTTGGGCTGCTGATGATCTCCATGTTCTGGATTGGATGCACCCTTGGCTTCGCACCTCTTGCATACGCGAGGGTCTTCGTTCCGAATTCTGAATCTGCAAACAGCGCATGGCGAATGCGCCGAATTCATTCGAATTCCGTCTGCCGATTTCTTGCGATGACGCGAATTGACCCTACCCAATTGACCATCCTCTGGCTCTTATCTTTTTCTGAACACACTGTTGTCTTATGTATATATAAGTTGTATAGTCTAGTGTTCATCGTTTCATATTGTTGCTAGCTCGTTCCACAAGCAGCGTATCCATGTTCTTTCTTAGGATCCGGCATCATCTGCACTCATTGAGCGGATTGAGGAACTTCCTGAAAGAGCGGCTGTTCGCAAAACCCGGGATTGCCCCTATCTGCACACAGGGATACATCCAAAATGCTAAAACAAAATCCACGGCAACGCGATGGAAAATATAAATCCGCAAGAAAATCAGGTGTAGGAATACCTTCAAGAATGTGCATTGAATTGCAGGTTGAAACTCAAAAATCTTCGTATGTCTGTTCTCAGGGAGAGCAGGGGGTTGGACCCAGAACTCCTTCAGTACTGCTAGTCTTGGATTTGGATGGCTGCAGAATAGGTGGTGCGTCTTGTCCTTCACGGCAACGATCACTTTCATGAATTTTAAGGAAATACGGCAAATACAAGCAAACACACCACTATATGCTTCCTGTCACAATTGGCCTTTTGGGCAGGCTCTTTTCCCAACCACTTTCATCCTTCCAATTTCCCATCCATTTTCCTTCTCCTGGATTCTTGGGTGGCGTGACTGCGTGGGGCAGTACGGGTGCACTCTCAGTCTTGGGCTCTGCCGGCACCGTGGGCGACGCAGGCTTAGTGGGCTCCATGGGGCAAGTGGGCCCCAATGCCGGTGGGTTCATGGGTCCTGTGGGTCCCGTCAATTGGGTATGTTCCGGCCCGGCCGCCATTTCGACTTTCTCTCTATCAGGCTGTTTTGGCTCCGGAGGCAAGCACAATCCTGCAAGGTTGGGCACGAAAATGCAATGCGAAGACATCTGAAAACTACAAATCCTGACATGTCATGAAATGGCATAGTTTGCTGATGCTCGTGGTGAACCCTTGCAATTTTAACATGCAGTCCTGCCAACCGCAGGTCAGTGTGCAATTCAGCCTGCTCCCTATTCAAGCCCTGAATATTTTGACGAAAAACCTGCTTTTCAAAGGCACCTTGCGGTCGAGTCCAGTCTGTGTTTGAAAACTCAGTGTTCAACATCTCACATTAGACATTTTGTCTGAAAACGAGATGTCAAAGTATGTC
>DF239412.1:191680-210197 GCA_000507305.1 Breviolum minutum Mf 1.05b.01 | reverse complement strand
ACATAGGTAACATATACACACATATATATGTACATAAATATACTTCTCAGAAGGAATGTTTACATATTTTTGTGGGTGTTGTTATTTCATCGCTTGTCTGTTTTGTAGGAGGGCATGGTGGCATGTACCACAAAGACATACGAACCTTGGACCTTCATTTTTGGATGTCGATCCATCGTGGGTCTTTGTTGCACATGGCCTGGGGACTTGAATTGTCTGAAGATTTAGACGTTTGGATGAACGAGCAACATCAAAGTTGGTGCGGAATTTGTTGTGGTTCGTATGGCCAATTGGCAGCTCACATTGCCAACGTCCGCTCATCACTGGATACACATACAATTTTCATTGGCAACCCATCACGCAGAGGCGGCTTGGGCGTCCAAGAAGCAGTTGGGTTTTGCATTGCTACCAGGCCATTGGTGGCCCACACGGGTTTTGCATTTGGACCCTTGTGGGTCAGACGGGTTGGACGCCCGAAACATTCTTGGGACACCATCCTTGCAAATTTTGGCCGATTGAATTTATCTTGATCGGAGATGGCCGCTGTGGATCACGGTGTGTTCCATGCTTCCTGAATGACTCGGTGTTTGCAGGCGCTGAAGGATAATTATATTTGTTCCACTGTGCCGGAAACAGGCTGCCCAGTGAGGCCTGCAAAGTGACCCATTGAGCCATTGCATGTCTTAAAACGTTTTTTGTGTGCGAAGTACGAATTGGAAAATGTTTGCTTGCCGATCATCCATTGCGTAACGTGAAAAGCTGAAGATCTACCTTGAACAGCACCCAATGATCACATGCAGCAACGTCCACAAACGAGCTACAGCCGGAATGTGACGGGAGGCCGGAGCCCGAGTGAGCACCAACACACCACTGACCGACCTCAACATCGAACATTCCACCCGTCCCGATGACCGCCGCATGGAGGTGCTCGTGAACGGCCTCACCTTATGGGGTGGCACGCCGCTAGCAAAGAACACCGCCCTGGTTTCAGCTCTGACACGAGACGGGCAACCACGCAGGCGCGCCGGGCGATTTGCACGGGGCAGCGTTGCAGGACGCAAGGAGGAGGAAGGAACGGACCTGCCCGGAACTCATCGGGAGCCGTCGCTGCCGACCCGTGGTGCTCCGAACTGAAACCGGGGGGCCGATGGAGTCAAAAAACATCTACGTTTGTCACACGTCTGGCCCAACCACCACCACTATTGCAAACATCACTAGCAGCAGCCCTCATCTCCCGAGGAACCGCTTTGCTCAGCCATGCCGGCCGCCATGCACGCCTTCGCGGCCAGCTTGCTCGCCCAAGATTGTTCCAACCACAGGAACGTGGAAGGAAACGAACCCTCCCCCGGCCAGGTGCTCCGAGGCACCTCTCCACGCCACCAATCGGTCCTACGGAGCCGAAGCAGCCTGGAAACCGACCAGTACAACAGTCCTACTGTAGTGAATCTTGCGGGGAAAAAACGAAAACGAGGAAAAAACATAGACAAAAACAAAATCAAGAGATTCCCACCATTGTTGGTCTTCAGCACCGCCCACCCAATCCCCACAAGTTTTTGAGTCGACACTGACATTAAATGAAGTTTTGATCCTAACTGTTTGGAGGACGCTGTTTGGCGTTCGGGCTGGCGGGGCGAAGTCCAAGTTAATACACGTGTAACCCATGTGTGTGAAGGGAGGCACGCCACATACTTGGCAAAGTCAGTCAGTCAGTCAGTCAGGCCTGGTTGCCTTACGGCGAGCCGGCGCTACACTTTACATACGTTGCATGCTCATTGGCAGCAAAAATCTAAAAACGTATTCAAATGTTGCTTCCAAAGTTCACAGTTTTGTGCTGCCACCTCCCAATGAACCAATCCTTGGTAACGACAGTACATCTCCAATTTGCTCTCCCAGCACAGTTTTGGACGTCCGAGTCGTTTTTGCCCCACGGGTTGCCAATGCAAAACTCTTCGTATCCAGTGGTGAGTGGGACGTTGAACAACATGAGATGCCAATTTCCAATACGAACCACAACACATTCGCGACCAGCTCTCAATCTTCGCGACGCGAACAAAATGTGCTGCTCGTTCATTCCAAGTGTGCAAAATTTTATGCCATGCGAGTGTCCAGTGAATGTACGGCGGAGGGCCCACAATGGATCGGCAGAATTTTCGAAAATGAATGTCCAAGGTTTGTAGGTGTTCCTGGTACATGGTACGATGCCCACCTGCAAAGCAAGCAGCCGATGAAACAACAGAATCAAAATAGCGGAGACGCTGAGAAATAGGAACCTTCCGGTCCTCTAGAATCCATTTGTTGGTATCAGCGTGCTGAAGATGGCATTGCAAATCCAAGCTTTTCTGTTCTGATCCATATGCAGTTAACATGCAACCCAACCATTTCTGTGCGACGTTGCCTGGCAGGACCTTCAATGTGATCCAATGCCCAGTCGTGATTGTCGAAGGCAGTTGACTTTGACTTGTCAAAACCACCGTTTTATCAGCGTTCAACAGAAGACCTACCTCAGACAGTTCGGCCACCAAGCCATCCAACAATTTTCCCATTTCCAAAGCCGACCGTGCAAAAAGTAAGATGTCATTTGCAAGTCGTAAATCGATGAGATGCGGCATCCCATCCGACAAATCAAAGCCAAGGTCACCAACTCTCAATCTCCATTTCCGCATAGCAAACTGTATCACGGCGCAAAAGAGGCGAGGGCTNAAGATGTCATTTGCAAGTCGTAAATCGATGAGATGCGGCATCCCATCCGACAAATCAAAGCCAAGGTCACCAACTCTCAATCTCCATTTCCGCATAGCAAACTGTATCACGGCGCAAAAGAGGCGAGGGCTCAAAACACATCCTTGTCGCACGCCGCCAGTGATGTTGAACATACTTGATGTTCCACCTATTCGTTCCAAGGATGTAAACGCAATTGGTGATAACCAAGAAAAAGGGGAAATTAATAGGTGTTTGCAAGGGTGCATACACTTTGACTTTGATCTTGCTCGTGTATGCCACAGTGCGGCAGCCCATTTAGGGCACAGGGGGTGAGACCTAACAAATATATTACATATGCAAAAACGAAATGTGACAAAATCCGGCAGGTACCGCGGCCAGAGAGCTTTGTCCTGGGCTGCAACCTGCCACTCCCCAATTTTTTTTAAAGGGCGCATACAACCGCAGCCACGCGCATCCGTCGACTGTGTTCCGCGTCGAATTTGGCGACGTCATGTGTGTGAATGGCGCGGTGTGATGCACCAAAACAATGAATTAGGAACCAGCAGATCCAACAACCGACAGATGGAAAACATTGAAATTTTGAGCCTGGGACGGCTAGGCATGGCAAAAACAGGTGGACATTTCATTTTCCATCTTTGCACGGGTTTGTTCCCGCAAAGGCAAGAAAAAAAGTGAACACGCAAAAAATGATGATTCATGCACGTTTACTTGCATGTCGACATTTTCCGTCGAACAATTTTATTCCGCGTTTTTGGGGCAAAAGTGTCCGAAGTCCTGACCTTAATAAGCGGGAAAACATCATGGTGCCTGTGAACCAGTTGTTGGCGGCAACAAATTTTGTCTCCGCATCGAACACGGTTATGGATTGGTCCGATCACAGTTTCGGCTTGCAAAGTGCGCAGGGCATCTCGTTTTGCATTTTTTGGCTGCCCGGGGAAGATTTTTTTTGTTTTTGTCTTGTGTGCCGTGCCTATTCCGTTCGGATTTAATGGGTTTGAAATCGGCGGGTTGCCGGACGTTTGGAGTCCACATTTTCGAGGTTACCTATCCAGACCACACGCGTTTGACCGTGCCTCGTGTTCGAAGGTGATGCTGCAATCTCACGCGCCCACCGGACATCAAAGGTTCCGAACATTCGTTGCAAGTGTTTCTTCGACTTACGGAGGGCTGGATAACAAGAAGTGGATGAAGAGTAGGTAAAAAATAAATTCGGATTCGCTATGGTAGGCAATTTTTTTGATGCAACCACACAACAAACGATAAACCAACAAAAAAGGATAGGTTTCTCAGCCTTAACATTGTTTTTTTTTTTCAGCTGCGGACAATAGTTGGGTGGGTTCGAACTCATGATGACCTGAGCTGGCGGGACATTATGGTGCAAATGAATCACAAGTTGGCGATTGCGAAAACTTTATTCCCAATGGAGGGTTGGGAAGACAGACTCTTCCGATCGAAGTTTCGACTTGCACATCGGATTGCACGCTCACCTGAAGGATGGCCGGCTAAATCTGTTTCCTGGAATCTCTTGACGAATTGGGAGTCGAACTTTGCTTGTAAACCTCACAGGAAACGCGGCCGTCCATCAACACGTTGGGATGACATTTTGACAAATTTTTCCTCAGAGTTCTTCCACAATGACAACTGGTGGCATGCTGCACGTGAAGCTTCCTCGTGGTTCACCTCTGAGAGATCTTATGTACAGTTCTGCCGAGCCCACTTTGGTTTGTAGAGTTGTGTCACCCCCGTGTCCTTTACAGGACCGTAGTCTCTGACTCGGACGGGCGAAAGTGAAAGTGAAGTTGCGGACAACAAATAGCGGTTGCATCCACACCCTTGAGAAGGCCCGAAGTTATTTGCAGCCGATGGTTCCAGAATGAGCAGGTACGCCGATTTTTATCGGAAGCGGAAATGCCTTTTGCGTGGCCGCCCTACACGCTGGCAACGGGGGAGCCCTCGAGCGTCACCCACGCCCGGCAATCTTCGCTGAAAATTGCGCTACCATTTTTGGTGGGGGGGTCCTTTGTGAACTACCGGGCTTCAGAACATGTATTTGAGGGGCTGCCCCGGTTCATTCACCACTGACCGGGTTTTCAAGAATCGTAGGGCAAAATTTGCGACGTCAATTTGTAGAGGACGAACATTTGACAAAATTATTTGTGAACATACGTTATTGCATGTTCGTGGGCATTTTTTTGGCCTTAAAAGCAACCAGTCTCATGAAGACCCGGGCATTGGCTTGTGCTATGTTTATTGGAATCTCTGACTAGCAAATTGTTTGTATTTTTTTGGAATTTGGGGGATTCGCAGTTCGAATCATATGTTAGTGTTAGGTGCGAAATTTTGTCCATTGCAACAACACCCCTCCGTTCCCCGTTGCAATTGGCACCGCAAAACATTCTGCAGTGAACAGCACCAAAATCCTAACCGTTTGTGCGTGTCCCGGTAAGGGTTCGCGAAAAAAAAATGGGGAAGAGCTTGTCGCAACCAAACAATTTGACATCAAAATTATTCCGACACAACCCAGTGAAGGGTGATACTGCATGACATGGGCTGGGTACTTGCAAAAACTGTGCAGGTTCATGCTTCATTTTGTAATATTTACATTTACGTACTTGATTTTAATATTTCAGGCAACTGCACGGCTTTGAGCATTTGCAAAAAATGAACCATAAAAGATTATGAGGTTGTCACACAATGGGTGTGCACCACCATCACCTCGCAAAGCCCTATGCACAAACCAAATTAAATTAAACCATTCGAACATCATGGCAATATCCTCCAGCAAAAATTAATATAAAATCGAAAATTTGGGTAAACCAAACATTTTCATATCAAAGCATTCCAACACATTCGGCATTCCCATCAGTTGGTCGAGTCGTTGGAAAAAATAAAACGGTTCATGTTGCAGCTTATGTTCTCCATTTTTTGATTTAAATGGTATCCACCATGGACAAATTCTGAGCGTACAACTTTCTCATCCATTCCCAATTTTTGCGGTCAACATGCAATTGTGTCGTGCCAAGGTTAGATTTTTTTTTTTGAAAATTTAAACGTTTGTTGGTGTAAAGTGTCCAGGGTATGTAAGGCCTGGCGTGTGGTAGTGATTCGTAATTTACGTCGCGTAGTGTTGGATACACCCGTGAAAGTTAACATGCTACAGAGCCACACGCTGCCATGGTGTTATTGGCAATTCACTTGGAAATGGCCAATGCTTTGTTATAAAGGGCACACACGGGTGTTGGAAATCTGTTACGATAGATCGCGGTAGGCCATGCCGTCGAACCAGTCGGTGCCAATTTTTATTTTTCCATAATTGAAGGGGAGGCGAGTCGACGTTACTTTGTGAGTTTATTGTTGATTTGTTTTTGCAGAATTAAATTTCATGGGTGAGTTCGCCCGTCCTCGGGTAAAGTCGCACTTGACCATGATTGTGATGATTGCGGTTTCATGGACGAAAAGGGCTGTTCGCAGACCATTACGGTTCAAACCACACCACGGGGACAAACAGCAACCAAATGATTACCAGACTGCAAACACAAACCAGAACATGATTCATATCAATGTGGGAACATGGGCATGATGACCGTCCTCCATGTGCAACGTTTAACATTTTTGGCTGAATCACTTTTTGGATGGCTCGCATCACGGCCCCTTGCTTGCATGAGTGAAGTTGTTTTGATTGTGCACTCTTTTGGTGTTATTTCGCATCGATTCAACAGCAAGGTGTTGCCTGAAAGTGATGCAATTGGAGTGGTCGATGCCGCCGGGATGCGATCAGCTGGAGGGTGTGTGTGTATACAGGCATTTCTTAAGCATCATGTTCTGAATCCCCAACGGTAAAAAGTGGATGCCTTAGCCTTCAAACCTTGAGTTCGTTTGCTGGCAAAGGTGCGAGACTTGCTTGAAGGTCGGGGGCCATTGTTGGGAGCCTATACAGTAAAGGTTGATGTCTTTGAAGGTCGGGGTTGGTTGCCTGAGTTGGTGACGTTTTGGGCCCACAAAATGCCCACCAGTTTTTTTGCGCTTCCCAGTGGCCCAAGGCATGGGGCCTTCATGGGTTTAACCATGAGATGCGGTAAAAGACACCCAACACATGCAGCAAAGGCTTGGAATAAGGAGTAAAACATGTTTGGAAAACTGCACCAGCCTTTTTCAATTTCATGACATGTACCTTTTACAAATGGAAATATTTGCAAAAAATGTGAGTTGATTGCACGAATCACATGTTCGCAGATATTTTTACACCCTGAAACTTCATAACTTCATGGCGAGTAAAGGTGCCAAACTCAAATATTTTGATGGCCGATGCTTGGTGGATATAGTGTCACCATGGCAGGAACTGCCATACCGTTTTTGTCGTGTCCAACCTTGTTTTCAATGGATGTGCCGCATTGTCATGGAATGTGCCGCATTGTTATCCATCATTTTGAGATGTATTGCCGATGTTTTAGCCATCTAAACTATCAGGAAGATCTCAATCTACCAGTGCCTGGTCAAACATCATTCTGGTCGGTACACGACTCCTTTCGGGCAGGCGGCGCCTTGGGGTTTCATGGCGCATTTTCCCGCTGGTTTGGTTGGATGAATTGTATCCTTCCCCCGTAGCTGCCAGGTTTGAGAGATGAACCACGCAATTCAAGGACACCACTTACGATATTTTTATATACCAGTTTTTTTAAATGAGAGATGAAATGTGCTAAAAGCAATTCGGAGTTTCAACGATATGGACGTACACCAACAACTGTGTTTGATGTTGCCCCGAGAATGGAGGAATGTTAGCCTGTTTCGCTTCTTGCAAAATTCGTAGTGGTGATCCAACAAAAATGGTTCGATGTCCTATCGCCTGTCTTGAGGAGCACTTCAAAGCCCAATGGGAAGAGTGGAAATGACAGGCAGCTTTTATTTTACAGTCAACATGTTCTCAACCATTTGCATCCAATGGAATTCGTTCCTTTAACGTCGAAAAATCCAACTTCACCTAGATCTCTGTTCGGAAAAAAAGAACTTGAGGCAAAATGGGAATGCACCACGGCGGGCACAGGAGGCAACGGTGCAACGGTCACGACGAAAACGCCCGACGTTTCTTGTGGGGACTCCAAAGACCCCTCGGTCAGGCGGTACAGCTTCAAGTGAGGCAGTTGGAGTTGAAACAGTTGGAGCCAGAGCCTTGAAATGGCGAAGACATGTTTGTCCAGGAAGACATTTGGAAGGACAAAAAAAAAACAGGACCAAATAATGGAAACATATCTGCACATGATGAAAACAAGGTGGTTTCAACCAACTGTCTTTTTTTTGAGATGTTACGGTGCTGCTGTAACTTGGTGTTTGTCTCATTGTTTTGGATCGCTTCCGATGGGGGAGATGTGTTGAGGCTTCAAGTGAAATTGAAGCGTCGCTTGGAAGAACAGGCCAGTTCTGATTTCATGAACATCTCCATGACCGTAGTGCTACGTTGCATGGCCCGTCAAGGCGAAGGAAGCTAAAGAGGCTTTTTCAGCAAAACAACAGCAGATCGAACGTTTGAAACAACATGCTTTCCTGGAGGCCTGACTGACTTTGCAGAAATATTTTGGGTGGATATTCTATTGAATTTGGTGTCTATTGACTGTATGATGGTGATGATGCAGGAAGGTCAGCATGCATTCGCATCCTTGGTCCTTGTTCGTTCCATTGCTGTTGGCTGGCAACATGTGGCTTTGCCAAAGCCGCCACCCCGCCGATTGGCCTAAAGCCTGTCGTCACTCAGGCGCGAGAGAAAGAACGTGGCGTGTCATTGCGACGAAATGCAGGTGCAGGGAACTACACCCTGGAAGATTAACATGGAACCTACAAATCACCCATTTAGAAAGGAAAATGATCTTCCAAACCTCCATGACTATGTTCCATGTTAATCTTCAGGGGTGCATAGGGAACTATTTGAGCATATTTGAGCATGTTTGGGCAAATTGAAAGGGCAGCCAACTTGAACAGAAAGGCCCAAGATGAAGGCCTTGAAGTGTATTTACTTAGCACATCACCAATGAGAGGTTGCAAAATCGTATGCGCAACCCGTATATAGTTAGCAGCCGCCCCGACAATCATGAGAGAGAAGATACCTTAAGCAGGCTACAAATGGGGGTTTCCTTAAATGGTGGGTACCCCCATTTCACACCCCAAAATGATGATTTTTAGTAGGAAACCTGCATGGTTGTTGGGTACCACCATGTGAGAAAACCTCCAAATATACCTTGCAAAAACCCCTGTCAGTTGCGAAGGAGGGCACAGTGGAAGCGCCTCCCCTCGAAGCCCTCGAAGCCCGAGGGGAAGTCGTGGCAGCTCTGAAGCAGAGGTTGGTGGGATGAAATTCGACCATGTCTTCAAACTTGTTTGGTGGAATACATGGAAGAAGGTTTTCCTTAGATTTCATTATTTTTCTTTAACACATCCAAATCATTTGGATGGATTGTAGTTATTTGCTTCAGATTTGTGTTTTTTTTGATGATCTTCCTTCCCTTCAGGAGCTCTCCATGGATTCAGAAGACCGTGAAGCACGACAAGTTGACCGAGCGAAGAAGATTGAGAAAGAGCAGCTCAGATGTGGTGGATTTTTTCCCGGTTTTTTTCCGTTAAAAGGTGCCACAAAATGGAGATAAAATATGAAGACTTGTCACACACACAAAAAACATGAAGACTCAGCTAAGATGATATAGTTAATATACATACAAGAATTTTTTTCAGTACTTGACACAGAGTTGTGATTGATTGATGTCAATCTTTTTTTTGATATGTTTTTTTTGCATCCGCTCAAGGCGAGAAAAAATTGCTTGGAGAGCCATGCAAGAGGAACAGGCTGAGAAGAGAAAGGCAGTTGCACGAGAAGAGGCGAAGTGGATCTGTTTTTTCCCTATTTTGATCCTTGATTTGATCCTTACCTCACCGAGTTCGTTGTCGCTCGGCTGTTTCAGGCGGCCAAAAAGGAGCAAGCGGCACGAAAGATTCAAGCGTTCCGGCGAGCTAGCGCGTGTTGTGCTAAGAGATTTGTAGGAGGGCCAGCAGTGACATTGCGAGAGTGGAGATTATTTGGCTTTATCTTCAAGGCATCAGCGGAGCCGCGCGCATGCATTTGGAGAAGCACGTAAAACTGAGCATGGCAGACTAGAAAAAGGCAAGGAATTTGGGTTGCACTTGACTTTTGTTTTTGAAATTCAAGTGGGTGAAATGTGGTCACAGGGTATGTCAGGGTGATGGATGCTGAGAATGCCAAGTGAGTTCATCGTTCATACTCTCGAAAATGCAACTTCAGAATCAAAGATCTGCCTTTGCTCAGTGGTAGGACACAGTCAGACACCACAAAAGGCAAAACCAAAGGTCCAGCCAGTCGAACGAGACGCTTGGCAGCCACTCTCAATTTCGATTCGTAAACTGATTTTTTTAAAAGCCTCTTACTGTTGATGAAAGAAATCCTGCACCAGTTGAAGTTGGCAGTTTATCCCATTATTGATAGGGTTTTATACATCGCAGGTCCCAGGTGGTTGGTTATATAGCTGGATGTCTTCCATCAACAGTATGAGCTTGGATGCATGAAATCAGGCTTCACTCCATCTCACCCTTATCCCAGCGTTTGATGTTGCTTAGGCTCCACCAGTTGTGAAGGTGGCACCAGATCGGATGCGATCCATACCACGTGGGAGATGGGCACATGCTCGATCTGACTCACCAAGAGTTTCTCCTAGTAGCTGGGCATATTTGGAGGAAGGAAAATCTAGGTGGCCCGAAGGTGGCTCAATAAAACATATCATAAAACACAGGTGCTAATTCTCCACGTAAAATACTCTAAGTCACCATCTTCTGTCATAGAAGCTGGAGTTAGGAGGGCAGCTATTTGTAAAGATGATCCAACCCTTGTGCTGGGGTGCTGGCCCCCAAGGTAGATCAAGGGCAAGTACACCAGAATCAAGGCCACCAAGTTCCCTCGATGGCATTCTGAGAGCACCGTCATTGAAGTTCGTCCAGTGTCTGGCTGATGTTTGGCTGGCAACTTAGGCCGAAAAAGAGAGGGGCTACATCAACCGACAAAAGCCTTGCAAGCTCGTGTGGTGCAGAAATTTCCACCTCAAGGTGGACGAATCATTGTTGGTTGAATCATTGAAAGCTTCATCTTGAATTTAGTGGTGGTTTCTAGCAGTCATTTTTTCTTTTTACCACCTGAAAAATTGATCCAACTTGATGAGCACATTGATGGACATACTCCAGGTCATGGCCAGGTTGCCTCACCTTCAGCTTCCAGTCGTTCTGCGAGCCCCAAACGTCGAGAAAAACAACCCGAGCAAAGCCAAAGCACGGGGGATTTGCCAAAACGTGGCGGAGCTTCTCCCGAAGGATACAGCCCCAGGAAGGAAGGCAGGGGATGTGAAATATGTGAAAGTAGATGATGCAAGCTTATAGATAGATAGATAGATAGATAGATAGAAAGACAGACAGACAGACAGACAGACAGACAGACAGACCGACAGATAGATAGATAGATAGATAGATAGAAAGACAGACAGACAGACAGACAGACAGACAGACAGACAGATAGATAGATAGATAGATAGATAGACAGACCGACAGATAGATAGATAGATAGATAGATAGATAGATAGATAGACAGACCGACAGATAGATAGATAGATAGATAGATAGATAGATAGATAGATAGATATGTATGCCATGATTGCATGTATGCATATACACTTACATTTATATTGTTTCACACTGTTGATAGTTGAAACCTAGTACCTCACTTGATATATTTACCTCCAAATTACCTTTCCACAGGCCCGCTGGATGGTCGTCCACCATGGCTTCCAGTACATGGTCGTTCCAAGAGTCAACAAGAGTCAGGCTGCTAGAAGGGTTGAGATAGTCATGTGAAGACTACCCTCCCTGAAACTAACATAGCCTTAGCCCATAAAAATCACCATCTTTCCTGGAAAATACTATGAAAAAGGTGGACTTTCCACGGCTATGTTAGTTTACAGGAGTGTATAAAGATATACCTTGGAGGTTGGCAAGTATTTGTTTTTATGAAGAATCTTCACTATCCACTGTGAAATCAGTTTTTGGGCAGGACCCAAGATATACCCCCAAAGCTTAACATAGAACCTTGAAAACGATGGTTTCCAACGGAGTCCCCTTTTTTGAGGGGCTGATTTTCAAGTTCCATGTTAAGAAATTCAGGATTGTATACTCCAAAAATGGTTTCTTCATGTTTCTTCTTTCATGTCTAATTTGGATGGCAAAATTTTGGATCCCAACAAGAGCAGGTGGTCGGGAGTGGTGGGAGATTCGCTCCCGCGACCCTTCCCCTTCTCCGCGTGACTTCTCATCTGGGCATCGGTCACTTGGTGATGAAGTTGGTCACCTTGGGCCTTTTTCTTTTGGGGGGTTGAGCTAAACTGGCTAAACATCTTAACCATGGCTGAACCCCCAAAGTTCAGCTATAAAGCATGGTTCATCAAGCAAAGTTCAGCTTCTCATATGTCCATCTTGGTGAAGTGAGCTCGGAGTCTAAGGATGCAGCCGAAAGCTGATCAGTGGTTCTACACGGATTCCAAGGCCAAAATACCATAGTCAAACTGGTGAGACTTGAAAAATATTAGGGATGTACCCTGCCTGAAACTAACATAGCCCATGAAAATCCACCATTTTGATGGTACTTACTAGGAAAGATTGGGATTTTCATGGGTTATGTTAGTTTCAGGGAGGGAACCTCCAAGTAAGCCATGAGGAAAGGCAATTCAAAGGGACACGCAAAAATGCCATAGATTCAGCTCGCCAGGAGCTGAAATCCAAGGAGGCTGCGACAGCTTGAGATGATCCTAAAATTTCTTGTTGGTCATTTTGTTACTGTGGTGCATTGCATTATTATGTAGTCTTCAGGTGGCTTTTGGTGTTGATGGACGACCCGGAAGTCAGGCAGATACTGTGTTATTCTTGTAGGGTTTTCACGATCGCATCATCTTATCATCATATGTTTCACCAACGTTTTGCACATTGGATACAGTATTTGGTTGATTCATTGGGCCCTCGCAACCCGATTTTTTGGTGAAACCGAGATTTGATTTGGCAGGATCCTCCCGAAACGACTCGACCTGGGCATAAAACTCAGATCTTGTTGCAACTGGATGCTCCCAGCTCGGACATGTTGATTCCATGCCAAGGCCCAGGCTGCAACAAATGCGGCAAGCTGATGTTCAGCAAATCTCACCCCGCAAGGCGCCATGGGAATAAACACTGGTGAGGGATTGACCCCTAGACATGAACAACATATCATGGAAAACTTAATATTTAAATTAATTTTGGCTCCCAATTTGACCATGACCACTTGATATCTCCTTGATATCCTTTTCCGCAATTGGAATCACCTCATCGTGAGGATCCATCTCCAACTCGATGTCGAGAGCAAGAATCACCCACCAAGGTGGATGGGGAAGTTGATTTTGTGCCAAACATTCCTTGGAGAAATATATCCATGTTCAGATGGCGCCCCCCAGAATCACAGACTTAGAACTCTTCAAAAATGGCAGTTATTTGTTTCGGATGTTTGATGTTACACCCTGGAAGATTAACGGCTGGATCACCTACAAATCACCCGTTTGGAAAGGAAAATTATCTTCCATCCACCTCCATGATTATGTTCCAGGGCGTATCTTACAAAAGCTTTGTCTTTATCAGATTGCCGGAACGTCCTTCTTTTTTTTGTTTGAAGGGAAAGCCTGAAATCCTCTTCAAAAATTGCAGTATTTGTTCCGGATGTTACCCGTTTTTCCTATATTTTCTACATTACTTGCAGCTTGAAATCCCTCCTCGAATCCCATTTGCAGGAGCGCGCCACTGTTCCAGCACAGCCACCACAGAGGCGTAGACATTTTGTTGATCAACTCGACTCGTGAGAAGATCACTGAGTCATTAAGATTCATTGGTATGTATTTACATATACATATATATATATATACACGTATATGTATATGATTATGATTTTATGTATTCAAAAAGGGATAGAGAGATAGAGAGAGTCCAAGACTCTTGCAAAACAAACCTATGTTACAACCCAACTGGCACCTTCCAAAAACATGTAGAGATGTTGCATGTAAAACACATAGCGGCTTGCCGGTCCTCAAAAGGGTCCAAAACGTCGTATTTTCTTGGCAGGTCTCAAAAGGCATGGTGGGTGGATCTCCAGGGTGCTTCTCTACCTTTGGCCACTTCACCTGCAGGAGATTTAAGACAAAAATCCGCCCCTGAAAGCCCCGGACGAAATTCGTGGGTCACGAAATTGGGTGGTGGGTCGTCCAAAAATTCCACAAAAAAATTCAAGGGGGGGCGATTTGTTGTCAAACTTTGGGAGGTGTAACACCTACCATGATACTGTTGGATGGAAAAAAACATCCTGCACCCAACATATATGAAACCATCTAAATCATGGGATATATGGGGATATTTACCATATCAACGGATGCAGAATTTCTTCCATCAGTATCAATGATATCTATACCGTTAAATCATCCGATTTATCCCTTTCCAATTTTGGCTCCAGGAACTTCACCAAGCAATGTCATCTCGGAGCCAATTGAAAGGAGCCGAATTCATGGGTTGAAACCACTGCAAGAAGCACCATGATTTTTTATTTGGGTTAAATTCTGTGGAATTGGTTCAGTTTTGGAGGCCTTGACTACTTGACCACTTAACCACCTTGGGATCATTGAAAATCCTAGATGTCTTCTGCCGCATAGGAGCTTGGCGGCTCAGCCAACACAGCTTCCACTTCTCCCATCGCCATCGCAACTGGTCAAGCCGCAGACGCATATCGAATGGTAGCTTGGATAAAAAACTTTCCCCATCAACATCCCCAAGGCCCCCTCGGCTTGTCACCTGTCACCTGAGGCCCACAATGTTGGCACCTATGCCACCGGACGTTCCGAACCGCCTTGGCGGTTCACATTTTGCCGAACGCTTGGGGTTGGACACATCAACCAGGTCTTTACCATCTGTCCCTTGGATGCAAATTTTGGAGCCAGGAAGGTTTCCCCCCCCATGGCGGCTGAATACGCCATTTTTTGTAAGCGTTTCTTCCCCGAGGTAAGGGTTCCAGCAGAGGTGTGGGAGCTCCTTGGCATGAAGCAATCATGGTGGACTCCGGACTCCTTTACTAGTTTCAGTGGTAGGTTTTGAGGTATTTCATACCAAAACCCTGGTGTGGTTTTGGTTTTGCTTTGAAGTGTGCAGTCAATTATGATACTGTACGCATTTCGCAACACGAAACAGCTGAGCTGTCAGGCAACGTATGCGACAAGCGGATCACCAGCTGCTCTCCCTGCGGCAAGCTCGTTCACAGTGACCCGACCCCAAAAGCTTCAAACTGGCACGAACCACAAAAGTCAGGGATTCTCATCCGTTTGAAGTTTGCATGGGTCTTTTAGTCATTTTCCTGATAGCTTCTCTTCAAACACTCTAATGGCTTCTCTTGACTTAAATCCCAGATGACATCAGGAAGGAGAAAGGAAATGGTATATGCTAAACATTGTATACACTTAGAATCTAGCCATCAAGGAAATCAGCTGAAAAAACATCTTCAAAATGTATTTCCTACATGTAGCATTTAGGGGCTTTCCCAATTGGCTGGAGAGATGACCATGGTTGCCCCTTTGGCACATCGGCTTCCATGGTGCCCAGGTCCGCTTCTCCCAGTGGCTCTCCCCGCATCCGCAGCCTGAGCCCGGTCCGGAGGAGCCCAGCCTTTGGTACCAGCGATCCCATCATCCCTGCATTGAAGGCGACAGCGTGGAATCGTGGAAGGTTAAAGGTTGGAAAATCCCCCAAAACCTTGATCTACCTTTTTTGCAACATGTTGTTGTTTGATGTTATTTGTCATGGTATTTGTCATGGTATATTTATTTGTCAATAATTGTGGTCACTATATGTATAATCTCACATTCAGCTGTCGCTGAATAGATATGAATAGGTGACATAAAAGTTTGCACTGCAGCCCGCCGCAGATTGTGCAGAAGTACTCCGATTACTTCGTAGCTTCTCCCAGCAACACGCCGAGAAGTGCGAGCAACACGCCCAGAAGTCCTCGTAGCACACCAAGAAGTCCGCGAAAGGGAAGCCCTCCCAATTCTCCTGGGCCCGTGGACCGTTCGGAACCCCGAACGAGAACCTCGGCACGGGGGTTGGTATTCGTATAGTGAATAGTGATGTTGCCATGACTTGTCGTTCAATCTATTCATCTGATATGTCTAATGTAACATAACTTGACTCTTACCGTTGGTTAGAACATATCAATGACTTTTGAATCTCTATAAAAAGATCTATACTGATGTTTGGATGCGTTTGCACTTGCCAGCATCTACCGCCATCGGACAACCTTGCGCCAATTTTCCCAGGATTTGCACAACCACAACCACAACTCAAATGGGCCACCTCCAAGAAGGCGAAGGTGGGTAATTTAGGTACCTGAAACCAGACTGAACAATTTGAAGGACTGAGGTACATTGAGGTCATCTTTTTGCAAACAAAAATCTGCTACTAGTTCGAAAGATCCATCTTGAAGAAAAATCAATGACAGGAAGGATCTGAATATATCCACAAAATGTCAGCCAACTGGTAGCATTTTTTGGGAGGGAGGGACACTTTCAAAGCCCTCAGGCTGTGGTTTATCCACGCTCCAAGGAGGTTCTCAGTTGGCAGGCAGCTGGATTCCAAGCATCTGGCAGTAGCTATCGAGGGGTCCGAGATGAGGCCCCTTAGCCTTGAAGTTTGGGGGTTGCAGGTGCTTCGTTTGGGGGCAAATGTTTGTTGTTGTTGTTGTTGTTGTTGTTGTTGTTGTTGTTGTTTTTTTTGGGGGGAGGCAATTGGCAACTTCCAAAAAAGTTGATTGGAAAGAATCAGAAGATAGAATTCAGGATAGTAATGTAATGTAAAATTGTGAGTGAGAGAGCTCTAGGCTGGTGTGCGCGATGGTTGGGGCATGCTGAATCAAAAGGATGGCACGACCTATGCTGGTCAATGGGTCTCAGGCCTGTCCTCCAATGTTCATCATGATTGAACCAACATCGTTACCTGCCACAGCCACAGCAGAAACCATTTATAACCACCTAGAGCCCAAATGACCACTGTTTTGATTGGAGTTTAGGCCTTGTTTTGGGGGGGTTGACCTTCAAAAATAGAGGTCGTTGGGGTTCTAGGCATTTATACTATATATATATATATTTGCTGCTCATTTTGAACTTGTAAATCACCTGAAGCATTTTGTTGAACTTGTTTTTTTCATCCTTCCGGGGAAGCTTTTTGTTACGCCACTGTTGCAGGGAAACGCCATGGAGCTGGGACGTTGATGTTTGATGGTGGCATTTTCGAGGGTCAGTGGGCAAGAGGAGAAGCAAGTGGCAGTGGCATTGTGCCTAGGCAGACGTCAAGTACTGCAGACTTTTTTTGCCGTTTTTTCCACTGAAACTGTGAGGCTGCAATTATAGCAGCATAGCAAAATGGATCAACATGGTATACCAATGGCAAGGGGCATGACTTCATGTCTGAATGTAGGCCCTGAAGGGAAAGGGAACTCCATGGGGTTTTGTGGGTCCTAAAGCACGCCAGTTGCTCAACAAATGCCACGTTGGGCCCACCTCTGGGTTGTACCAAGGTGCGCTTCAACAACGGCGACAAATTTGAAGGCCGGGAAATTGCCCCTTCCAATTTCATTCCCGAAAAACCAAGAATTCACGAGCCTATGAAGCTCACAAAAATTCCAGGATTTGGTGGAAACATGTGGAAACCTCGTCAGATTTCTATTGTTCACTGGAAATTGGTTTGCTGTCAGGCCAGTATGTGAGCAATCGCAAGCATGGCTTTGGTATATATTCATGGGCGGATGGGGCAACAGAGGAGGGACAGCATCTTGACTTTATCACGGCTTTCTTTGCTACTCTGGAATGGTGATCCTTAATTTTTAAGTGAAACACTTTTGTTGGCAAATCTTCGTGCCGCGTGAAATTGAATGGGATATTGCTTCATTTGCTGGAGAAGGATCTGATATAAGAGCAGAATAACAAGCTCAGCTCAAACGTTGCATCTCCTTTGCGGTGGGGCTCAGGTATTTCAGTGGCCAGAAGAATGACTGGCACGTTTGGTCCAGAGGGGCGTCTGTGTGGAATTTGCGACTCTTGACTCGCAACGTTGACATTGTTGTTGCTGCACAGTGGCAAGTGTTCATATTGGGGTCTAAACTCCCATTTAGTCCCTGTGTTAGGGATGGTCATCAACCCAATAGTAGACAAACCTACGAAGGACCCCTATTGAAGGATATTAAAGGTGGGATGACCATTCCCCATTATAGCAACGTTTGACCCAGGCACATGTATCTTCATATCATGGCCATCATTTCAGGTTACGATGGTGGTAGTTTGGTGGAGGCTCTTCAAGCAACTCAGCTAAAGGCCTGAGCATTCAGATGACAGATGATTGACATGTTATGATCGCTGATGACATGCTAAGGTGAAGGGCAAGAAGAAGGAGAAACCCAGAAGTCTTCCATATCCAAGGTCTAAAGAGTCAAAAGAGTCAAAGGAGCCTGGCCGGCAGCCATCGTGGCTGGCCTTAAGATTTGAGGAGTTTCAAACCGAAATTTTCGCTTTGATGATTTTGGGGGAATGCACAAGAAGGCAGCAACAACAACAACAACAACAACAGCAACAGCAACAGCAACAACAACAACAACAACAACAACAACAACAACAGCAGCAACAACAACAACAACAACAACAACACCAACAAC
>DF239412.1:81989-191257 GCA_000507305.1 Breviolum minutum Mf 1.05b.01 | reverse complement strand
ACAACAACAACAACAGCAACAGCAACAGCAACAGCAACGACAGCAACGACAGCAACGACAGCAACGACAGCAACAACAACAACAACAACAACAACAACAACAACAACAACAACAGCAACAGCAACAACAACAACAACAACAACAACAACAACAACAACAACAACAACAACAACAACAACAACAACAACAACAACATCGAACTCATTATCTCATTTTGTGGGTGAGGCCTAAAGCCAAAGCTTCGGTATCCAAAGTATCCAGGTGCAGCTATTGGTTTTTCCGCAATTTTCTCCAGAGGATTTCATGCACCACTTCGCCCAAACGCTTTTGATCCTTGATTTTCAGGCCAAAAGCCAAGGCGCCAACAAAGGCCAAAATTCCTTTGGAGGACACGAAATGCAGTCATAAAGCATCAAAACTTGTGCGAGGACAAGGATGAAAACCCGGTCTCCCGCTAAGAATTTGAATCTTAAAAGCCATCAAACAACAAAGAAAACACCATTTAAATCAACAAAGAGTGATTAACCAAAAACGGATGGCATCAAAAACATATTAAAAACATATAAAAACTGATCAATAACAAAAAAACACCCAACCAATATGTCCCAAAAATCCCAAAAGCGATTTTATTCCAGGAAGCCGATCCTGTGAATCCTACCTTGGAGCTGATGGAGGATTTACAACCACAACGATTGGAATTGCCAGCTGATTCTTGACCAATTTATAGCCAGTCTTTGGCTTCTGCAGTTTTGACTTGGAAAAGTTGGTTGGTTGGTTGATGTAAGATCTGTGGATCTCTGTGTTGGAATGTGTTTGTGAGAGAGGTGTTTAAAGAGGACGTCTCGCTAATCAAATCGTCATGTTTTTTGTACACGTTTGAGCGCAGCTACGCGCTACGCACACAAAGACACATTCCAAACGACTTCGGTTGAAAGGGACGGAGATCAAGACACAATGTGTGCGGTGATATTTGTTGCAATGTTATGTGGCCAGATGTGTTGATATTTCGTTAGTGAAACGAAATGATCTCCAAGCCAAGGAAGAGGCAGAGAAACAACTTTCAAGAGTTCTAGCTCCTCGCATCGCATGCTGCAAGCCCTTTGTGAGCCAGTTTTTTTTTAAAGAAACATATTTTCATCATCATCATCATCATCATCATCATCATCATCATCATCATCATCATCAATGGTTTCCACATGTTTCCACCAGAAACCTTCGTTTTGAAAGGTATTTCCATCAACCGCTTTGGGATGGAAACATGGGATACGCCAACCCCAGCAGGTTGACCGTGTTTATCAGCAAGTCGCCCTTCCAAGTGATGCTTGGAGTGGTGAAAGATATGACAAAAAATGCTTGGAAGTTCCATGGGTTTTCAGGTTTGTTTGGTGCTTTTTGGGATGATGGTTACGCCGAAAAGAAGATAATAGGTTTGCAGTGTTGCCAGGATCTTCGGCTCAAGTTCTCTGCCCGCAATTGTGACTTTTTACCTTTTTTTTTTCTCACGTGAGCAGTTTCGAGGAAACAAGACAACAATTGAAATTCCACTCATATTCTTCCATTGTTTTGTGCAACGTTTGCATTAAACACCCGACTCTAGAGATAGTACTGTTGATGGAAGAAATCCCAAACAACCACCTGGGAAATGTATGAAACCCTGTCAAGACTGGGACATCTACTACATCAACTGGTGCAGGATTTCTTCCATCAACAGTATCATCAATTATGGCAGTCAAACCAGTCGATTATCGCCAAGGAAGCACATCAGTCCTTTTGAATGGTCAGACCTTGAGCAAATCTCAAGCTGCAGCACCACCCTGTGGCTATGAGTTAATGAAACCACGATGTTTCCTGCTAAAAGTAGGGGACTAGCCCGGCCCGTGTACATGTAGATTTGGTTTGCAGGAAAAGTGCCAGGAATGCTCCTGTGAGTAAGCTGCTAGCTTTGTGTATTGGTTTGATATTGGTTTGATTCATTGTCACTGGGGGCAATTTGTCCTGACAATGTCCTGACAATTGCTGGCATTTCTCCTGTGAGCCACTTCTGTGGGGCTATCACGTGCCGTTTGGCGCAGGAAAAAAGGCAAGAATACGAGTTTCTGCAGTGCTTGAGATGTTTGAATTGCCGAAGACACGACGTCATGCTGACGCTTCCGTAGCTTTGTGAAACATGCTTAAACAGAAAAAACAAAACTTCAGCATCCACGGTCATAATACATGATTTCAGATGCAGAGGATCTTCGAACCTTTCCCAGTAAGCAGAGTTTGGACTCATTGGAATTGTACATGGCCATGGTTATGGCTTAGCTCCCTTGCAGCTGGATGGGAAAGTTGGCAGGCAGAGGCTCAGTGGGCAAAGGTGCTTTAGTTGAAATGACTTCTGCTTACATCCATCGTCACCGTAAGCTGTACATAGCTATATTATGCTATATTGCAGTAAGTACTGTGTGGATTCAGTACATGTTGATAGATTTTGACATTTCAATTGGTAACTGAAGACATGTTGGCAACTGGTGTGTTTGCTGGTCCAGCACCTTCAGGAAAGAAAACAACTTCATCAGCTTCCAGCGTGAAGGAATTGGTAGAGCCTAAGCAGCCCAACAAAAATGGGAGGCAGCGGCTGCCCACGCGGTTTCATCCGCTGCCCACATGTGTTTGGTGATGCGTTGTGTTTCGCTGAGGAAGAGGCAAAGACCTCCAAAGATCAAGGTGGGAAGTGCGGCCTAAAGAAGCCATGGAAGCAGCAAGTAGGGAACGAGATTGAAAGGCGTTTTTTTCTGCACAATCCAAAATTATGCATTCGCAAATGCCGATGGTCCGGTAGAATATCTGATCTCAACCAGATTTATAGTAGAGCATTGACGAAGTCTGACGGTTTAGGAGGATTGCCATTTTTTTTCACGCAAAAATCTCAAGAAGCCTTCAGAAGAGCGCAGTTTCAGTGTCAAGACATTGGTCGGAATCCGACCAGGTAACCATGAGGCTGCCATACAGAAATTGCAGCAAGCTGCTAAGCGAAAAGTTGCAACGCCACAAGTACAGGCTCGTTGTGGGGTGAAAACCGTCACAAAAAAACTTCAAGTTTCCAAGAATTCGAAAGGTCTTCGAGTATAGGGTAATTTTGGCCAAAGGTATCCTTTTCACTTGATGATGTTTTGATGTTTTTGGCACTCTTAGTGTGTTGCAAATGATGAAAACCTTGACCAGATTGCTATGTATGAGTTGGCGCTTCTCTACGCTCAACTTGGTAGACACGAGGCCAGGATTCTATGATTTCAATGACTTGAATGATTGTGTTGGAGTTTTTGCCGGGTGGTGGTTTCAAAGTTTTTTTTTCAACCAATTTACCCCGATTTGTGGGGAGATGATCCATTGTGACTTGCACATATTTTTCAAATGGGGCCCGGGGAAAAACCACCAAATTTATAGTCAAATAATTGGATGATGAACCAAATCTATACATAAAAAAATGGTTTGTTTCACCATGTCCATCCATAAAAAACCAACGGGGTTGGGCCTTGGGCTTCCAGGTTGATGGGAATTTTGGGAAGGATGACATTTTTTGGTTGGATGCCCCAGGAGTCGGATCATTGGCTCCAACAGCTAGGTTTCGCATGGAAGCAGCTGGGCTTTTTGAAGCACCAGTATATCAAAGGGTGTGATGGCAGTTGATGGTTCGGAAAAATCCCGTTGACAACCACCGTTTGGATGGTGCTAAAACCTTGTTAATAATGGGATAAACTACCTATCCCTCAACTGGTGATCGCTGGATTTCAGCCATCAACAGTAGCAATTGATGGAACATATGAAAGTATATGAAAGGATGGAAACGATATGGAATTTATAAACCTTCGGTGAGAGAGTGAGTGAAATAATGGGAACGGTTCGATATTTGGGTTGCCTGCGTTTGACATGTTCTATTGATTGTGCATGGGTTCTTCAAACTGAGGTTGAGTCCAGCTGTGATGGATAGCAGTTGTTTGCTTGGTGATCGCAGCAGAGGCAGATGACTTCTGTAGAAGGGTACCTTTGAAGGTGTAGCCGATGAAATTTTATGTGACAGGAAAAAAGGTTCACATTTTCATGTTGTCATGGTTGCTATATTCATGGGAGCCACCTATTGCAACAGGTGAGGATAATCTCGTTGCTGCCTTTGACAATGCCTTGCCTGCTGAGTTGCTTTCAGCGCTTCAGGAATGCATTGGCAGAGGATGCAGCATGCTACTGTTGATGGTTCAGAAATCCCGTTGACAACCACCGTTTGGATGTCTGTCTAAAACCTTGGATAAACAATGATAATAATGGTAGATTTCAACTACCTTTCCCTCAACTGGTGAGTTGATCCCGGATTTCCGAACGAACCATCAACAGTATGTTGAAGTGTTCCACCTTGTTTCTGGCTGAATTTTGCTGCATTTTCCTGGATTCAAAGGAAGCCTTCAAGCCTGGTGCCACTTTTTGGTCAGAGCACCTGGGACCCAAATTTGATTCGTTTTTTGGATGCCAAACGGTTGGCAATCTGGAAGCCAAGGCATTGCTATCCAACCCCAAGCTTCTTCTCGTACAACCAGCCCATTGATGAGGAGTTGTGTTCAAAATTTGTCCAGCTTCGGTGTTGTTTTTGCATGGTTGGTCATCGCCCTTGGCATTGAGTGCTTCCGATGCCGCCATGGAGGAGTGCAACCTCATTCAATCCGCTGCGAGATATGTGGAACGTCTTGCTGCAGAGACTTTTGGAGAGCTTGTGTCCGAAGGTCAGATTGTGTCCGTTGAAACTTGGTTTGCAGCCATCTACATATATAATTTGCATAGTTTCAGTTGTTTGCATTCTGACTCAATCATATTCCATCTTTCTTTAGTTTTCTTATTCCTTTTTTGTCCTACGATGTCCCAAGTACTTCCTGCATCTCTCCAGGAATGGTGGGCACACTCGCGTCCTTCTGGAAGTGGGAGTGGCCATCAACTGCATTATGATTTGGATGAAGTGGATCTGAAGACGCTGAAGGTGAGGAGATTTTTTGTTGTGCTGAAAGGTATCCATGGTCCAACTTCTTTTCGGGACTGAATCCACCCTGGAAGTTGTGTTTTTTCAAATTTGGGCCCAAGGCACCGGCCACACCAAAGCACCCAGTAGTTTCAAGTGTGATCTATCTCAGCGGTGTCTTGTTTGCAGCCGCAACCTAGCAGGGTTGGCAACAAATGTACGCAACTTGAAATGTTACTGCTACATTAATTTGAACTCTTACATTTCTTTGGAAATGAGGTGGGTCTTCTTCTGCAACAATGGTAAGGGCCTCAAGACTTGAGTTTTTTTTTGTGCAAATGTGCCTTAAATGACTGCAGGTTTTAAGGTGACCTTGATCATGCAACAGCATGTGAACTTTGAATAAAAGTTTGAGACTTGCATCTTTGAATCATCTCCTGCATCCAGTCTCTTTGATGCTTCATTTTCTGTGCAACATACAGGGCGAACCGTCGGATGCCCCTGCAAAAGAATCTTAGGTGCAACATCTCCACATTTTTCCCTCAGATCATGGGAATCTAAAGGCGACCCGCCCCCCCTGACACCCAGGAAACAGGGCCTTATTAAGGGATTCCTATTAACCATCATTGTCCCCTAGTAATCCCCTATCATAAAGCCGGCTATTGCTAGGCAAAACCGTGGCATTAGGGGTGGGTGGGCCCCATAGATTCCCATGACCAGTCTCCAGATACCTGTCTTCAAGTACCCAGGTCACTAACCAAAACCTGGAACCCGAAAGCCGTGCAACACGAGCTTGGCTATGTGAGCCAAAGGTGAATCGAGTCACTTGGGAGAAACCCCCACAAAAACGGAGACTTCGTTTTGCTGAAGGGAAATCTTAGAAATAAAACTTCATTCCTTTGGGCATTTTTACCTTTTGAAGGCATAATCTTCGCCTTTTTTTCGAGCATTTTTCCCGTTCCTTGAATCATCTTCCAGCGACCGCGCAATCTATCCCAATATCAGCTTGAAAAAATCCAACTCAGAAGCCCCTCTAATTCGTTCCCCAAAAATTTGCCGCTTCTCGATCAACTGCCAGAGTTTATCGTAGGAAGGAGGTTTGAAAACGTACCGTTTGTGTAGCATACATTTTGTGTACTAAAGAGGTTTAGGTCAACCGCAGCTTAAGGCAAGGTGAAATAATTATGTTCGTGATTTTTCGGTGAGAACATCTGTGATAGTGAGGTTTCTACAATAGTGATCTCAAATAGGAATCCGGTGATTTGATTTTCCGAGTGATTCGAGTGGAAAAATCATGCTTTGAAATAGTGATGTGGGAAAACATGAGAAAACATATGATTAAACTCAGGTCCTTATTTTCTTGCTCGTCTACCTCCGATGCACTTTCATGGTTTTTATATCGAGCATCCTGTTCCTGTAACTATGTTGTGATAAGATCAGGTCTGGGAGCCAGACTCGAAAAAAAGCACACACCACTGGATGTTGATGTATTCAACAAAGCAGGGGAGGTACATTACTCTTCAAGGTAGTCACGATTGTCCTACTCAATGGTTCTTTTTCTCTCCTTCTTGTCTAACTGGTACAGAACGAACCACTTCAGCCAAGCCAAGTAGGCTACTAGGTGATGATTTCAAACATTTTTTTTTTTCAGCCCGATCCCTGGAGAAATGATCCAATTTTGACAAGAATGGGTGGTTCAACCACCAACTAGACTCGACTGCAATTTCGCCGTTTTGGCCGTTTTTTTCCACTTGAGGTTCTTTTTTTCAATGGAAGTTTGCTGCATGGCGTCATCCCAAACCTTTCTACATCAGATGCAACTTGGTTCGTTCATCCAAAGCGTGCTGGTTTCGAGGGGTCCTTTTCGCCTTCTAAACGATGTCAGCTGCAGCTTAAGGAATCTCATGAAGCTCGTACAACTTTAATGTTGGGCCTTTGGGGACATCAACCTTCCTGCTTCTTGGCATCAACAGCAGTGAGTCATGAACCCATAAGTAGCGCCAGCTGTTTCCAGGCTTACCTGCTCCTCAAGCTCCAGGGGGAAAACTAGGACAGCTGACTTTTTTTCAACGAAAACTTCGGCCTTTCTCATGCAGTAACCGTGTAACATCCTGGAATATATATGTTTGATCAAGATGAATGTGTTGTCATTGTGAAAAGCTTGCAGCGCAAACAGGACCGAACATGTGCCTGGTCTGCATGTATGATCTTGTATGATCTTGTCATGATGTCATGATGTCATGATATGATTCTAAGAAACTGCTGGGGCTCATCAAATCCCACGTGTTTTGAAGGCGCTTACCGGAGAAAGGCTTTACTTGGCCATCCTCTTTGCAGGAAGCCGCCGTCCCAAACCGGGCAAAACGTCCACGTTTGGAGGTGCAGCTCATGTTGGGACAATGGGCTGAAACTATAAATTGACCCCTGTGGATTGACCAGGCGCTTCCTGTGAACTTGGTGGGACCGGTGAATCCGGTATGGTGCCCTGTGCCGAAGCCAAGCCAACCCAGTTGCCCTAAGCGTGGTGAAGTTGACTTCATTGGGAAGTGGTTCCTGCAAGAGGTGCAGATGACCAAAAAACATGCAAAAAATAGGGGTGATTGGGGAAAATCGAGATGATTCAAGATGTATAACATCACATTTCTCATCAATTTTCCAACAGACTTGGCTAATTTTACATTTTTGCTGACTTATGATTTTCTTGATCTTGCTGCTCATCGTGCCAAAAAGACAAGAAGGTCACCCTGGCTTACAGTTTGACATTGACTGCCAGCAGTGATTCTTACCAGGCACCTGAAGCATTGCAACGAGTGCAGACGGCCGAAAAAATCGAGGATATCGAGGTGGAGGTGGAGGTGGGTCGTTTTTTTTTGGATGCTTGCTCGTCAACAGGATACACAGTATATCAAGAAATCGTGTATCATCGTGTCTTGTCTATATGAAGTCATATGAAGTAATGTACAAACTGGATACGCTAGATAATAATGGGTATTCTGATGGTATTATGCTATTGATGAAATTTTGAATTAGCGGATTACGTTCGAAACAATTGGTATGACAGAAGTACTCTAAATGTGCATTTTTGTTAGCCTTAAGAGTGTGCAGTATGGCTTATGCACGAGTGATTCTGCAACAAACCCTTGCAGTGCAGCATCATGAGACCTACTGGAGGTTTGCTTTGGCTCGTTTCTCTCTTGAAGGAGGATCGAAATGAGTGCAAGAAAACAACTAGAAGCCACAGAAGCCAAACCTGCTGAGGATTCAGGCTGAAGATGCATAGTTTATTTCCTCAGCAGAGAAAACAGGCATATCCAAACTCGATGGAGGCTGAACAGCAATGCTTCTTGTCAACGCCCGGAATGTCTGACATCTCATGGAGACTTTACAACTTCAGTCAAGTGGCCAACACGAGGACTACTTGATTTAAACATTTCCTAAACAGTACATGTAGCAGTCACATTTCTCATCCAAATGCCATGATGTCGTCCAACTGCCGGTCAGACTTTGCAGGGCATTTGATGGGCAGAGACCATCTTGAGATGAAGTTGGTTGGATGTTTCCGCCGAGGCTAAGGATTTTGAGAAAGAGCCGAACCTTTGCAAAGTTTGCGAAAAAGAAGGCGTCAGATTTCAAAGCCGGAGATCCTTCAAAGCAGCTGGAAAACCCGGTTGACCTAATCACCAATGCAGGTGCCCGGAGCAATTGGCAACTCGCCCTCCAGTTTTGGACAAGTTTGCGAGGCGGTTCCACGGTGACCGCGGACGCGACGATCAGAGCATTGGGACGGGGTATGCAATGGGAACAATCGACGACTTTCCTTCGTGAGGAAATCATTTCTCCAGCCTCACATGCTTCCACCCTCCGCATCGTAGCAGAAGCCACGGCTTGGATGCACTGCTTAGAGATCCTTAGTACCATGCAACTTCGGAGAGTTCATCTTTCAACAGCATCTTTGAATACGACCCTTGTGTCGTGTGGAAGGCGTTTTATGTGGCAAGCTGCTCTAAATTTGCTGGTTACACATCTTCCCTCAAGCATCCCAAGCAGCAAACATCATTCTGAGACCAATGATTGCAACCTGTCGATTTTGACAGCTTTGCAAGTTGCGCACCAGTGGGAGCAAGCTCTACAGCTATATGCTAACTCAGATCTGGAAGACGCCTCACACATGACCATGGTAATGGAAGCGTGCAAACGTAGTTATGCCTGGGAAGCAGCATTGACACTACTTGCAGATCGACCACTGCATCACGGTGGCGTCCACATGGCAATGCGAACTTGTGCTGCCTCTTCTGAATGGGAAGCCACCTTGTCACTTCTACAGTTGGAACCAAAGCATGTCTCTACAGCTCTTTCGGCCTTGGCGAAATCCATGCAATGGGAGCGTGGAATCCAACTCTTCTATGAGAACATTCAATCAGCAAAGCCTTCCACGAACAGCGGAAACCTTAAGAAGGTTGGGCATGGAGAGAGTGACCTTGATCCCACGACATATCGCAGTCTACTGCGGGTTTTAGGTGGTGGAAGTCATTGGAGAAGCGCTTTGCAATTCTTAGAGATTTTACAGAAACCTCACGAAGATCCTTGGACTTTGAGTGCTGCGGTGTGGGCATGCCAAGCCGCAGGACAAGAGGAAGCAGCCCAGCAGCTTCTGACCAAGTCTTTGATGTTGAAGAAGCGGCGGAAGGAATTGGATTTGTTGGAGCATTTAACACAATTTGGTCACCAAACTGCTGCAGAGCTTCTAACTTTAATCGAAAATTATGCGCATGAACATCGTTGGCTCAAGGTGGCTGGAGGTGAGAAAGCCCAGATCTTAGAGACACATATCAAGCCTGGCGATCGTGTACTTGAACTTGGAACTTATATTGGTTTCACCTCCTTGCGTTTAGCAGCACATGGCTGTCAAGTAATCTCTATTGAGGCGGATCCTTTAAATGCAGCAGTTGCACAGAAGATTTTGAGTATGACCAGTGAAACTTCTGGGGTGAAGATGTGTGTTGGCCGTGCTAGTGATTGGTTGTCCTGTGGTTTGTTGGAACCAGTGGATGTACTTCTTTTGGATCACCGTGGGACCATCTACCATGAGGATTTGGGCACAAATGAGAGACTTTGGGGGGGATGGCATGACGGACATGATGGACATGGAACCTTTGGAATCCACTTCTACCGGAAGTTGACATCTATTTGTCGTTATTTATCATGCGCTTGACGTGCGAATGGCTTGGGAATTGGCCGTTTTTTACAAAAAAAGTTTAAAAGACACCTGTTGTATTTGGAAACTCATGGAAACTCTACTTGGTTCACCTCCTTGCAGTAAAACCCTTCGTAGGACTTGGCAATGGCAGAACGTCTTCTTCGCCCTGGTGCTAGAGTGATTGCAGATAATGTGTTGCATCCTGGGGCCCCACTGTTTGTGAATGATGTGAAGGAAAGGTATGATCTTGAGGTGAAACTAAAAAGGGTTGTGGCCGTGGGATGCTATCTCACCACAGTATATATGCGTATGGGCGTAGTAAAACAACAGTAGAGTATTAGGTAAAGGTACGGTAGTGGTATTCCAGATGGTCACACCATTTTTTGAACAAAACAAAACAACACATGGCATTTCACCCCTGCAAGGTTCACGTCTTGGAGGAGTTTGGAATGTCAAATCTGGAGGATTGGCTCTTTATTTGCAAGCCGAAGCTTGAAAAAATGGCGGCGATGCCACGGAGGCCATCCTCCAGCTGTGCCAACTTGAGACAATGGACGGTTGAAGTGAATAGACTTTGCCATGAGAGCAAAATGAGTCATGTAGATTGGCAAGAATTCCAAACACGGTTGAAACCCGTGTTGTTGGAAATGCTCCAAAGTGCACAGGTGGAATATCATTACCACAAAAAGGTGATGTTCAATGATGCCACGGTGAAAAAGGTGATGTGCTGAAATGGTTGTTCTGATGCTTTTTCTTGGGAGGGAGGAGGTTCTATGTTTCTTCTTGAAACAAACCTCGATCTTATTTGCACACTCATTTGGCCTCGTTTTTATGGTTACCGACACTGTGGGACCAGAGAAGGGGGCTTAAACATGTTAAAGTACCTGTCACCCGTGTGTGCTAAGCTAAACCTTTACCACTATAGAGATCTATGGGGTAGTTTCATGGCAGTTTCACTCGTGTTTCCCTCAAAATTTCAGAGCTCAGTGCACGTAAATTTGGCCCCGACTTGGTCAGGAAGTCTCCATGGAGGAACTGGAGCAGCTCCGAAAAAATGCGGCGGCAGCTGGAGGGAAGCAAAAAAAAAGGAACGTAAAAGACACGTTGAAGCAGCATGAAGCAGCGAAATTCCTGCGGGTTTTTGGGGCACACATTCTTCCCCCACACTCCCCGGTTTTGAAGCATCGTTGCAGCTGATGGCCGATGTCGAGAAATCCCCAGCTGAGGCCACCAGTGGATTCCAAAACCTTGGCACCAACGGGATTAAGAAGCTTTGTGGTACATGAAGACCCACGAATGGTGGCAGTGCCACAATTTTTAAGCCCAGAAGAGTGGAGACCTCAGGGGCATTGGGGAGTGGAATTGAGTAATGCCAGCTACCCCTCCATGAAATATGGCCGTATTAAGGGATGATGATGGTTAAGAATTTCTTAGGGGGTGGTGGCATGGCATTTGGGGGGGGTGCCCTTGGATTCCTATAAGGTTTTTGGTTTTTGATGATGGAGATGATTGGATTTGTATTAGCCTTTTAGTATCTCACCATCGTTTCCTGCCGGTTGGCTCAAGCCAGCTTTACTGGCGCCTCATCTTGAGTAGCCGAGTAGCCCTTGAAATACGTTGAACATGCCGCTTTTCAAAGTTTCTTGGCGTGCAACCAGATTGAAACTGTAAACCGCGCATGTTAAGCACCATTCTTTGCCCCACAGCCAAGCCCAATTGTGACGCATACACGTCACAGGGCAATGAGATATCGAAGTTGACATCCTACATGCACTGAGGGCAGATGACACATGGTTCGGCCGCGCCTAATAGGCACTGGTTACTGTGAATATGTGGCATGTTTCGGTGAATGCAGTTTTTCACTTTTGTAAGCGCATTTTGAGCAATGACTTACCGCCTCTCAATGCGAAAAAAACATGAAAAAATTCAACTTGTTCCACAAAAAACATGTCAAAAACATGTCAAAAACTGCCAACTTTTTCCCACTTTGAATCCGGGAATTTCCTCAACCCAATCTGGATCCACCCGTGGATGTCATCCAATATCGAGGCCTGCTGGCTGCCCATTTCGCGTCCTCAGATTTGAGTCGAGTGGAACGACTACGACGATACTTGGGATCTCCCTTGGGATGGTTGACCACGGCAGATGTATGATGTTTCATATTTATATGATTATAAATATATATTTTCATCCCCTTGAAAAGGATATTCCTATCAGAAACCACCATTTTTAGGTGCGAACTGTTAGTTTCAGGGAGGGTATCTCCGATAATAAACTGGGTGGTGGTTGATCTTTTACCTTACATGGGGAGATGATCCAATTTGACTATAGAATATCTTTCAAATATGTTGCAACCACCCCCCAGTCGTGTTTCAAAGGTGATCCTAGAAAAGAGGGTTTGATGAAATGGCATGAAGATGTATGAAGCCGTTGTTGATTGAGGACTGCTACATTCTGTGGAGGAGCAAACATGGCGAGTGCCTTTATTGGTAAGTTGGTCTGCCGAAGAAACTGTATCAGATGGAAGCTATGCCGTGGCAGAGAAAGCACAAGCAGTTCTAGAAGAGTTCCAAGAGAGGCAGGAAAATATAGTTGGAAATGGAAAGCAGCCGCAAGGTTCAGTACGCTGGGTTGACTTGTCTCGAAGTTTGGTGTGCCTTTGCACTTGGCAGGGGCGTTCTTCATGCTATGCCGCAGTTGCGTGGTCGACGTTCCCAATTCCAACACTATGCACGTTTGAGGGACTGCAAATGATGCATAGCAGACCATGTTTGACACAACTTGTTGGAATCCACTCCGGTAGCGGCCCACCTGTATAGGAGAGCCTCAAGCGACACATTGGTACAGATCAACCTTGGGTTTTCTTCTCTGATGATGACGTACCTTGGCTTCAAGAAAGGAACCACTGTTGGGACATTGGGTACTTCCATCCCTTAGGGTTCCTTTAGGGAACGTTAAAAGCACCTTGTCCAGCCTATCCGGGATGGTCTTGTTTGGTGAGGACCTGTGGCATCCGAAGCGCGCGGAAGAATATGGAACGGCCATTGAGGCAGATGTTTAACTTACACAGATTGTAAACACAGTAGGTTTGTCTTAGGACCTACTACTTGTTGTTGGGAAGCGAATATGCAAAAAAGGCAAGAAAAAAAAACAGATTTTTCAACTTGGGGAACCCAGGCACGGCCTAATCATGAACCAGTAGTTCACTCCAGGAGCCCGGCTTCATATGCATCTACCATTGACAGATCTCAACCCAACCGTTGCCAACCAACCAATTCCGTTGTGCCTTGAGAGGATTCACTTAACGCCTGGCTTGGGCCCTCGTTTGCCCTTGACAGCTACAGCAAGAGAAGTGACACAGATGGAAGCGGATGGTCTTCTTCGGGTGGCAATCAGTGCAGAGGAGGTGAAGGGGCCCAGCGACTTGAGTCGATGGAAGGTAGAGTCTGTCCATCCTGGGAGAGTTTTGTTTTTTCCCCAAAAAAGTTGTGACGTGATGTCCCAGGAGAAGCCAGGTTTGTTTGGAACTGCTACTGGGGAATATTTTGATGCAGCTGCAGAGTTTCAGGTATTTGATGTCCCTTGGGTGGCACCAGAAGTGATCATAGCAGGAACCAAAATCAACAGGTCAAGGAGGGATGGCCAGTCAAGCCACGGCCATGATTCACGGCAATAGTGCATTAGTGGATGCTCTTGTCTACTGTTTGTCGCTCTTGAATATTTCAAGATTTGATTAGGAGCGTATCTACATTAATCAGTTCGTCGGGTTCTTTTGGTATATGGATGTTTCATATATGTTTCGATCTAAACACACCCAAACAACATTAAAAAAAACCCTTTTGAAACATATCTGATGCCTTCTCTCAGTGCCCAGGACTTCTTTGCCCGTCACAACGACAAAGTGATCGCAAATCAATTTGCGGAGCCTTGGTGGCATCAAGTTAAAGGGCTTGGCATCAAGGCGGAGGGCATCTGAAGGTCTTGGAAATGAAAAAAACCGATTGAAAACTGCAAGATTTGGTGAGCTGAAGCTGCATGAAAGGCATCCAAAGGTGATTGGCCATGGTAATGAATGGATAATGATTACCACCTCGTCATGTGCGCCACCTGTCCGAAACCATGGGTTTTTAGGACATTCGCTTCCGTACGCATTTGCTGCGTGGCCCTGGACGTGTTCATCGTTTCCTACCACGTAGTGCTTCAGGAAATGATCGAGAAGGCCATTTACCTTGGATGTATTTCTATGTGCCTTGTCAATCGTCCATTTGCAGAGTTAATTGGATGTCATATATTCCCAAAAAGCCAATAAGTTGGAAAACCTTACGCCCAACAAAATTCATTTAAAGAGTTTCCATTTCGGCCCAAAAATAGTTTTGGAAAACGCACGCAAAACGCGACAAAATTTCCGTAGCAGTAGTGGTGGGAAAGGGCACGACCTGGCAGAAGTCCTTGAAAATTTACACCCTGGTAAACTAACATAGCTGGCTGGAAAATTGAGAGGTGTTTCCTATTGAAAATGGGGATATTCCAGCCAGCTATGTTAGTTTACCAGAGGGTATTTGGTAGCTCTGCCTTGGTAAATTTGAGGATAGGCCAACGATGCCTTACAGCACTCCACCTGGCGAAGAAGATTTGGAATACGTTTCGGAAGACTTGCCCGATCCAAAGTCACTTGACTTACAAGATTAACATGGAACCTACAAATCACCCATTCAGAAAGGAAAATGATCTTCCAAACCTCCATTACTGTGTTCCATGTTAATCTTCCGGGGTGTATACAGCAAGAAATTTGGGATGAAGATTTGGAATGTTTTGTTTATTTTCATTGTTAGATGTCAAGCATTTGGTTTTTACAGATTTTACATAGGTAAAAAGCACATGCCAATGATCAAACTGTGAGGCGAATCGCCGGCATGCGACAAACCTTGGATTGTGTCCTATTTCAACTGACACCAACCAAGGGCCCACTGGAGCGGCTCTCAGATGAAACACGAGGTCTTCAACGTTGGAAATGTGGGTTGAAACCAACATGAAATGATAGGTAAAACTTTGGATGAAATCTGACAAATAGGTAGCTTGCCTGTTACGATCAAAGGAAGGTTTGGAAACCGTTGAAATGACCAGGAATCCATGATGGTCCTTTATGGTGAGTGTTTTTTTTTGAGTGTCTGAGGAGATAACGGAGCAAGAGTTTGCTCAATCTTTGGTGGGCACCTTGAACGAAGTCACGTCTGCCAGTGCAGTGGCCTTAAACTTCTGAAAACCGACGTTGCTTTTGTTCAAATCTGTGGGGCTCCTGATGGTTGTCCTGCCGAGCTGCAGGTGGCGATGGCCCTGGACCGATGTCGAAAGCATGGTGTGAAGGTAGTAAAAGCAGCTGGATAGGTGGAGAAAAAAAAAAGCTGCTGCCAGCCAGCTACATGAAATAGTGAAAGCTCGTGCAGCGTCGTTGGCATGGCGGCAGTGAGGAAGCATTTTTTGAGGGCTGGAAATGTGTAAAAATGTGCTTTGTGAGGTGTAGACACCTTTGTGATCTTGCAGAAGGTGGATGGATCCGCTCGCTTGTACCAAGCTCAGGGTCAAGCGGAAGTTGGTCATTGTATTGCCCATTGGTGCTCGTAACATCTCATAACTTCAATCAGAGACATTGAGATCGAGATTTTTCGAGATACTATGAGATACTGATATACTTTCTTTATTCTACTTTCTTTATTCTGTTCCTTATGAACGTAGAAAAAAGATGCTTATGAATCCATGGGCCCGAGACCTTTTCTGGCTGCCTTACAATATCTGGATATCTTCCAACCTCCAGCAGGTTGGGAAGTTTGCAGATCCTGCAGCAGGAAAAACCGATAGCGTAGCCACCACTGAAGCACAGCTTGCATCTCAGAATCAGCGGAGGCGTTTCAAGGTGTGGATTGGATGTGACTGGTGTCGTTGCGGAACTGTCAAAATGGTGTTTCATTTTGGTTTGAGCAACTTGAGGACTCGAACTTCGAGCTCCTGTCCATTGCGTGTGGATCTGAAAGTGTTTTTTTTTCTTTTTGGAAACTTGGAGGGTTGGTTCCTAGATGTATTCCAGGACAAGATTTGGTTTATGATGGTTTATGAGTTTGTGGCTTTTGGCTATATATTTGAAGGACAACTAGTAGAGGCATTCAGCACTACATCGTCCGAAGGTCACACATTTACTGAGAAGATCTCGATATACTGGGGAAGCCAAGAGTATCCCCAAGAGATGATATGATGCATATACAACACATAGGAAAACACAAAAGCAATGAATGCAGGAAGAGTAGAATTAACGTAAAGTGCTAGAGCCATCGTAGAGATTCAATACTAACTTGTGGCATCCTGAGGTCCTGCGCAAACAGCCATCGTGCATCGAATTGAGCAGAGATTGGCACAGCCTCTTCTCTCAGAGACATGGAAGGCATCACAACCACCGTGCCGCAAAAAAAACCCTTCAATGCTGAGGCTTGCCAAGCTGCCCATTGAGACCCTAGAAAGACTGGTCGTTGTGCGCTACGAGCCTGGTTCTCGGTGCTCGCTGTGCGCTCCCCGGGGGTTGCCAAGTAGACATGTATACTGCAAACACTCAGAAGGGTTCTGCTGCCACCATGGTTCTCAATACAGGATTTATGGGATGCATAAATTTCAAGACTGGATGGAGGGTTCTAAACCTGGATGAGTGGAAGTTTCGACTTTGCAGCTTATCAATTTCTATTAAATCACATATTTCTATAAGAAAACGACACGTCTAAGAGTCTATGAATTCAGCTAAAATGTCTATGGATGCAATTCTTTCAACCCACTTGTTCTACTTGTGCATCCCACCTTGGATTTGGGAAGCCCCCCCACTTACCATATCTTGAAACCATCCAAGGCCGGGCCAGGAATTTACTGTACATCATGTTGCAGCCTCGGAGTCGTTTGGTTATTTTGGTTGCTTTTGTTACACAAACCTGTTTTTGTTGTTCCCAAGATGCATCAAACCAGGCGTGTTTTTTTTTCCACTCCGAAGATTTCGTACAACAGAACAGCCCATGTTTTTTTTAAAAGGGTATGTATGATTTTTTTACTACACACACACACATATATATATATATATATGTTTATATATACACACATAAACATATATTGCAAGTCTCTGACGGAGGATGGGAAGTTTCGACCCATCACCATCTTTCTTTACTTGAATGAGCTTCCAGACAATTCTGGGGTCGGGAGTCCGAGATGAGACTTGGAATTGGATATTACACACTCCAGGATCAACTAACAAAGCTGACTGGAAGAAATGGATGGATCAATGGATCCTATAATTGAATATGTATCTAGATAGATATATTTCCGATGTGAAGATAACAATAATTCCAGCTACAAGCGATTGTATGCGATTCCTATAGGGGGCACTATAGGGGGGTACTGTAGAGCATGCCCCCCCAAAATCAGTTGACACATTTGCTTCTGCACCAGGGCGATACCTATTTCCCTCACCTTGGCTTCAGTTTTGTTCCGAGAACAGGTGCTTTCTTCCGCGCCTGAGAAGAAGGGTTGAGATTGGAAGAATGCCTCGGGGTTTTGTATTTCGGTGCAATGCACCTAGGCTTTTTAAGAATGGGTAAGTTTTAAGAGAGAACCGAACAAAAGGGAGATAAAGGGAGATGATATGATTAATGATCAAATTATTCAGGAACCATTATTGTATCGCTATATGTGTGTATATATATATATCATTCTAAATGCATTACTTGTCAAACACGCAGGCTGTGCGGTGATGTGGCCAAATGCACAGCCGGATGGGAAGGAGGCGTGCCAGCCATCAGTTACTGCATCAGTTGATGGAAGGAAATCCCGTTGACAACCACCTGTGATGGGGCTAAAACCCTGTAAATAATTCGAAATCTCCATATCAACTGGTGAGTTTACCGGATCTCTGAAGCATCAACGGTAACTTGCAAGATTTCTGAGTCCGCAGTCTGGCAGTTGACAGTTGACAGCTTTGGGAGGGAAAAGGATGTGGATTTTGCATGATCTTGCGAACTCACTAAGTAGACAAGGCTGTTACAGATGCACTAGCTCTAGGCGGTGGTTTCACCACATTTTTTTATGTTCATCCCGATTTTGGGGAAATGATCCAATTTTACAAGCATATTTGTCAAATGGGTTGGTTCAACCACCAAGTGCATTGTTTGGGAGGACAGCCGCATGGTTCATGCTGGACGGCCACCAACCGTGGGAGTGAAGTCCAGCTCTTGATGTCTCAAGAAGCCTCCAATTTTGCAGGAACCATATGGTTTTGAAATATCAGGGGTCATTGAATTACCCACTTTGGGGGGATCAAACAATGCAAATGTATGGTGATTTTGAGGGATTTCCCTTATAATAGTGCAGTGTTTGGGTAGTATATATAATGACACCCGAATATCTTATTTGAGTTCTATATAGTTATGAATACATCTATAAGATATTTTGGTAACAATTATTCCTGAACACTTCCACCCTATATAATTGCTGAATAATTGAAAGTGATATGCCTCGATTGATTTCCGCTTTGACAGTGCAGCTGACCCCACGACGCTGAAGATTTTCTCAGGTTTGGTGTCAACTGCTTCTTCAACATTGACACCAAACGCATTGTTTCTTGCCCAAGTTTATGAGACCAACAAAAAGAAGCCTGTTCCAGGTAAAAGGTAGAACCTTGGTAACAAGTGTATATATATATATATATATATACCTAGACCTTCCAAAGGGTGCCAAATGGTTCCTAAAGGGTGCCAATTTACCATCCCTTAGGGTTTCATTGGCACCCCTTGGAAGGTGCTGGTATATATTATTTGAATTTATCGGTTCACATATGTTGACACATCTATCATTTATTCAGTATTACATAAAGGGACATTTTGGTAGATATGTGCAACGCCACTTTGATGATGTACGTCGATCCAAGAAATGCCTGCATCTGAAGTCATTGGTCATAGGTCAGGATGCGAATAAAGCTGAGGTGATGTCCCCAACCATGAATCTGGCAGCATCTGTCCTGCACCTTAGCATCCATCGACATTCATCTCACCACCATCCCGTTTCATGGCCTCAATCTGTAGGAATGCCACCGGGTAGAGGTGGGTGCTTTACAAGAGCAATTGGTTGAAGTGGAGGTGTGGATTGCGGGGTTTTGAGCTGAAAATGATGACGAAGACATCGGTTGAAGGTTTGAGGTTTGAAGTGCCAGAACTTGGTTCAACAAATCCGAACATCTGACTCGCCACAGTGAGAATTCAGTCAATGGATTGGGTTGCCCATAGCTTTTCGACATGTAGGGTACCCCTTCGGTGAGACGAAGGACCTTCACGTTCCGGGTTCCCAGTGTCCGAAAAAGTCTCATTAGAATCGGATCCATCCGCCTTTAACCAAATCAGAAAAATCACTTGTTTCCAATTTCAAGGTTGAACACTGAAGCTCAGATCCGTGCGGTGTTACACTCAGCCTGCAGGATTTGAGATTTGTTTGAGTGTTACTTGGATATTGGATCCTGGTTATGTTTTCCTCAAATGCTCATCGGGGAAAAACAAACAGATGATCAACTTGGGTGGATCAAAGTCGGCCGCCCAAGAACTGAGGTCCCCAACTTTTTGACTTCCGAAGAGGCATTTGTTGTCCACGCCTGGTCGACATCCACGCTGTCCCAACGGGGGAGGAAGGGCTCCAACCCCCGCTGTCAGCGTTGACCGTCCAGGTGGAGAGCGTGCGGAGTCTTTTAGACCCGAAAAGTCGTGAAGATGCCAATCCTGACTTTGAGGGTGCCACGGTCGTGACCTGAAAAATGAAATTTCCTCCATTTTTGTAGGCAAGTCTGACTGTTGATGGTGAAAAAAACATCCCGGAAAAACAAACACCACTTTTTGGATGGTGCTACAAACCTCGTAAATACTTGGGATAAACTACCTCTCCCTCAACTGGTGAGTTGATCCCGGATTTCTGAACCATCAACAGGATGAAAGATCGAAACGTTTGGACATATAAGCCTTGATGCCGCCAAGGCTATTTTGAAGCTTTTTCCTTTTGAAGAGCCTTCAGTCAAAGCCATTGAGGCGTGAGCGTGTGTTATATGAAAAATGGGTGTTCATTCACTACGACATTAGTTCAAAACCATGTCCCCCAAAAAAGACACAGTATTTTAAGTTTGCTTCTATTCGTCATTCATATATACATATACATATACTGTATATAACTCATCATTATTAGTGGTCAAACATGCCTTTCGTGAGACTCGGTGAAACAGTGAAGGCTCGATTGATCTCTTGGAACGAGTTTGCTCCCGAGAACCTTGGGCCTGAAGCCCGGCTTTTGAAAAACAAATATACTGACAGAGTGCCCCAGAAAAATGGATGGTTGGAAGACTACTTTCCTTTTTGGAATGAGTTATTTTCAGGGGCGAACTGTTAGTTTTAAGGAGGGTTTGAACTTGTTTAGTGATATTAGATACCAGCTCACGAGTTATAGATATTTTGATTTTGGTTCTACTGTATATCTGAATTTGTATGCAGATTTGTATCTTTAATCATCCACCGAAAAATGTCACACCAGATTTTATTGTACATCTAGGTACATGTAATTTGCCACATAAACAGAAATAGAAGTGGAGTGCATACAAGCAAACCATGGTCATTTTGTTTTACATCTCACCATGGTTTTTCCTTGGAACTACGTGGTTCCAGGGACCCAGGGTCAAGGGCGTCAACTTCCAACTTTTGCCGTTGCGACGGCTGAGGCAGCTGAAGTTAGTTCGTGGCAATATGCAAATGGGACTGGGCAACCGTGGCTGCGGTCAAAGGTTGGCTCCGCCGTCTGAAGTTGGGTCTAAACTCCCCAGTGTTTTTGAATATAGTAGGGGATGGTCATCAACGCCTAGTGGGTTTTATATGCCCACTAGAAGGATTCCCTATTTAAGGGTGGGATGACCATCCACAATCCACAATAAGGAGTTTAGACCCTGGCTCAAGTGGAGAAATTGCGGTGAATCGGCGCAGCTGAAGCTGAAAGATGTTCGACGAGTTTGTGTGCAGACAGGTGTGCCAGCATTTGCCTTTCTGATGAGGTGGGTTAGCTGTTTCTTTTAAGGCAGCATTCTCATGTCGCTGCAATTTCCTGTCCGTGGTGAGCAGAGTATACGCAATAGATTAACATAATATATATATATATATATACATACACACATATATCAATATATAGTTTATGCATATGTACATATTTATATATCATACAAATATTTTCATATAGTATACATGGAAGTTTTTAGCGACAACATGGGTGCAACCGTTTTTTTGAAACGCCCCCAGTGGCAAGGCCTCTGTACAATTCCCTCACCTCGGAGTGCAGCTGGCCATGTGTTCTGGAGACTTGGTGGAGTGGCCAGGCACTTGGGCAGACTCAAACGCCTTGGAAATGACGTGGGAAAATCAAACAAAACTAGTGGTAGTGGATATTTCATGATATTTCTATTGGAAAGCGCCATTTTTAGGTGCGAACTGTTAGTTTCAGGGAGGGTATCTCCAATAATAAACTGGGTGGTGGTTTCTATTTAGAAAAATCACCATGATCCCTCGGGAAATGATCCAATTTGACAATATCATATTTTTCAACTGGGTTGGTTCAACCACCAACTCAAAAAAGGTTGGGGTATATGAAGTTGGCAGAATTTGAATCAAAATAATCCATGACATTTTCACTATTTTCATTGCATCCACAGATGCGGATGAGGATGATGATGTCACGGGCCAAGGCCAAATGCTTGGTTTCAAGAAGAGGCCGGCAGCGAAAAGGTGACGGTTGGGGAGCCCAGAAACTGGATTCGGTGAAGCCCAGGATGATCCAATCATTCCTGAGACTTGAGTGGTCAGATATAGAATCCCTTAACTACAAGGTTCTAGAATGTTCCTGAGGTACCACCCTAGTAGTTGGGGTTGATGATATAAGGCTGCTTCTGTTTTCAAGGAATTCATGCGGAAGGAGTGATCAGATTTCAAAAGCACTCAGGTAGAAGACTTGAGAACTTCTCATGCGACACTCTCAGCTTCATATGTGGCTGGTATGATTGGTATGGGAAGGGCTCACCATGTACACAAGGAGCCTGGTTTTCTGAATGAAAAGATTCACCCTTGGATGCTGACGTTTAGGTTTACCTATCCGACTCCTTGATGTTGGATGTCAGTTTCCACGACAAGCGTCTCGGCATCAACGTTCCCACGCGTGCATTTGTTTTTTTTTGGGGGGGAACTTCAGGGTTATCTTGCACCAGCTCATCAGGTGCAAGATATTTCAAGCAACACCAATGTGCGACATGCACAATGAATCCCCAAGTTGTCCAGCTTTGCGCATCGCTTATCAATCGCCTAAGAATTGAGGTCCGTGCGGCCAGCGAAAGCAAGCTGATGCTGGGGGGAAAAAAGAGAGAGAGAGACTCAAATAGTGTTCACCTTTGATCCTGCTGGCAAGCATGCTTGGCAAACGTTGTCTCAGCTTTGCCTTCTCAGTGCAACATGTGAACTTGGCGAGCACTTAGGGTGACCACGTTGGCCATTCCATTCTGATTTTTCTGGCAAGATGAAGACATAGGACTCTGTTCTCCTGCTCCTCCTCGATACGTGGTTAAGCTTTGTTAAGTTTGGCAATTGCAGGGGATACTGGATGATACTGGCCTTTGTGATAGAGCCCTTTGCACACGACTTTTTTCACGATGAAGAGAAGCAAGACTGGTACACTCACAATTCGTGGGGCGTATGGCGGCGTGTAGCCAAGATGACATCCAACAGAAATGCGCTTACCTCAGCCGTTGTTCCAGGAAAATTTAGAGAGGATCCGTTGCAACTTCAATACTCTAGAAATATTTGAATGCTGATCATAGACTGGCAGATGCTTCTGATGTTAAGGATTTGCGATTCAGTTTGCTGTGGACTGTGGACGTTTTTGCATGTTTTTTGTAGCTAGTTCAGCTCAAGTACTTGAGCCCGGGAAAGGTAGTATCAGACACATCGATAAATTCCGATGGCTTACAAGACATTGGCCGCAGCTGCTGCCTGCATTGCTGGTGTGGCAGGTCAGAGTTTTGTGATCAATGATGCAACCTATTCCCACGAGTGGATGTCCAAAACAGCAATGCCTGTGAAGCGAAGTGACATGACAGCTACTACGGTGGGGGATGGCATTTACATCATTGGAGGTTGCACAAATGATCAAGAGTATAGCACCGGTGCACAAAGGTGGGCGGACTTGACTGAAAAAGTGTGAAAAAAAACTCATGTCTTCTACACCCTTGAAAACTAACAGCAAAAGCCACTGAAAATACGATTTCCCAAAAGGAAAGTAGTATTCCAACCATCCATTTTTCAGGTGCTATGTTAGTTTCAGGGAGGGTATATGTTTTTCATGGGATGACTGTCGGATGATTTTTGCGTTGTTTGATTCATTCGTTATGCGCAGGGAACGGGTGATCTTTGACCATTGAGACTGGTTGGTTTCATATGTATGCCTATGTATGTGTATATATTTATTTACATATTTATACACATTATATTGTATTTTCACGTCGAACATGATGAAAGCAGACGACAAACTAAGTCAAATGTTCTTCATACCATTGACATATTGAGATGGGAGAAGAGAAGCTCCCCACATCCTCCCATATTTTTGCAGGTATGTTTGCACTGCGATCACTGGCGCAACCCACAAGTACACTCCAACAGATGATTCATATCAAGCTATGCCCGATGCCCCACGATCTCGCTATCGTCATGCTGCTGCTGCGGTGGGGGGCCGAATCTTCTTGCTAGGAGGCGTTGATTTGACGGATTCCATCATTCCACAGGTGGATGTCTTTGACACCACGACAGCCACATGGTCGACCTTGTCCAATGAGATGCCTAATGCCACAACGGATCTCTCGGCCTTTGCTCATGATGGTAAGATCTATGTCGTTGGAGGTTTCGTGCCTTTCACTGGGAATAACGAAACATCATGAAACGCCAATCCACCGTAATGTTGGTTCTTGATTAGTGTGTGGTAATCCCATCCCCCAGCCAATTCCCCATACGAATCAGGAGGTTTTGTTTACTAGTTACAGCTTCAGGGGTTTAAACTTGGCAGGGTTTGGCTCAGGACCTTCCTGATGTTTTCATTAGACCCCAGAACCATCCGAACAAATTTTGAGAACTTAATGATTTGCCCAACATCTCGGTTTTCATGATCAGAACCATCATACCAATCAGAGTACAACATGATCTTCCAAAAAAACTGACCATGGTTGATGTCTATATCTTCTGACCCTGTTATTTTTTTCTCGGAAGGCTACGATGCAAGCTGGAACGCCGCTGCGCAAATGATGATGTATGATCCTGATGCTGCTACATGGACCAGCTCCTACCCCTTGACGCAAGGACGTGGTGATGCTGCTACAGCCATTGCTTCAGGTGTAGCCTTTGCCCTTGGAGGTTTCCATCATAGTAACTGGTCCTATCCTATGAGTCATTTGGAGGCTGGGAAAAGGGTCACAAAAAGATTAAAGGGTGTACCAAAGTGGGGATCTAAACGCGCACACACACACACACACAAGCACTTCAATGATACTCAATGCTTATACTGCTCTTAGCCTTCAATGGTTCTGTTACACCCCGCGGAATGACTAAACGGCTGGAACCCCCCCAATTTGTTGCTTTGGGTCGATATGTCCATTGGCAGGTCTTCTTCACCTCCAACCCAGCTGGAGGATGGAAAGCACGTGCTGCCATGAAGGTCGCGCGTGGAGATAAGGCAGTGGCAGTGCTGAATGACAAGCTTCATGTGGTGGGTGGAGAGACTAAGAATTCGGATGGACACTCAACTCCTTTGATGGATGTGGAGGTGGGGTGCATGAAGAAAGAAAATGAAAGATCATGAAGCCCTTGCACACCTTGAGAATGACAACGTTTTTTTTTGAAATTTTTGTTGTGCCAGATGTGCATAAAAATTGGTACATCACCACACCGCAGTGTCGATGCAAACTTTGTTTTGCAGGTGTATGATGTAGAGAGCGACACTTGGTACGAAGGTGGCAGCATCCCATCGAAGCGTTTCCGTTTCGTGGCTGCAGCCCTCGGTGATTCTATCTACATTTTTGGTGGCCAAGGTGCTCTGATGGGTTCCCACAACACTGCTGGCTCCAAATACCCAGTGCTGGATGTGGTGGATCAGTACAAGGAGACCATGACCATAGGAGTCACCAGACTTAAGACTTAATAACTTACATTTTTGCCAGGTGTGTGACTTTCGTTTTTTTTTCAATGCTCTCTCCCGTGTATATTTAATATTTATGAGAAATTGATTTTTGCAATTCTGCCGCAAATTCAAGAGTATTATCCAGTAAATTCTCCATCTCTGGATCCGGATGCATTTTTGCATTTTTGTCACAAAAAACCACTTGATTTTGGGAACCAAAACCAACCAAGATCAACTCAGCTCCAATGACCGGCTTCAAGATCCTCACCTTCATCTTCGGCAGCCTCTTGACCTTTGCCCAGTGAGTCAGACTGAGCTGGACGGCGGCTCCGCTTGGACCTGCGTCCAAGCTTAGCTGGACCACAGCTTCAGTGTCTAAAAGTTCTCCTAAGGCCTAGCTGCATGGTAAATTCCCCGTTCTTTGGACCTGTAGCAAAAAGCCTTTGCTGAATCCTGCAGTATAATATACATCATTTCCATTCATTTCCTTGATCTTGTAGAGTTGGTTTTGCCAATTTGGACCTCAACATGTCATACTAAAAACACTTCCCGTCGAATCCTATTGAAATGTCCAGTGTCTTGCGAAAGTCTGTTTTTTGGCTGCCTTGTTGTGTTCGGTGTTTGGCCATTGTGGAGCTTTGGCCGAAGTTTTTCTTCAACAAAAAAACCCTTCACCGAAAAGTTTTCATGCCTTCACTTCCCGTCGAAGATGTTGAAGTCTCGCAGATTTCGGCGAATCCTTGCATTGGTGAATGAAAAATTGGGGGATTGGCCTTCGATTGATACAAACGCCTGAGGTTGGTATACGGTACACCGGTACACCGGTCTAGCTTCAAAACTTATGGAACGTTTTATCTTTCGAATGTGTAGGTCTATATGACAATACTCCAAATTATCTATATTTGTCTGTATTGTCGACTTGGGTACCAATAGGTGGTATCTTTGGTGGTATACTTGTACTCTTGATATGAGTCATGTCATACCTTTGAAAAGCCGCAGCAATTCGATCAAAGGTGACGTTGATTGCACCTTGCCAACGTCGAAATGCTGGTCTCTTGGAGTTGGAGCTGGGCTTGAGGAGCCGAAATTGCTGAAGTTGATCCCTTCAGATTGGATCTCAGTTGTAGGTGAGATTTTTACTCGTTACCATTGCAAGAAAAAAGAGGATACATCATTAATCGCTGAAGCTAAGAAAGTGTCATCAAATTGACACATGATGGGCGCATGTATAATTCTTCAAGGTGTTTTGAAAGTTTAAATTCGTGCATCTCTACATTTTATGTTTCCAAAAAGCCATTGGGCTCCAGTCCTTCTCTCGCTGGCTGCAGCTGAACGATGTTGCGCTCGGCATCAGAAAGGGGATGCCGCGATGGCGATGGAAGCATCCGAGGTATGCGATCTACCTTGTGACCTGGTGGGATAAATACCAAAGGAAATACTGCAGTTCTTTAAAATAGTTTCTGATGATGTTCTGATATGTTCTGATGTTTTTTCTCCCCAATATTCCCCAATTAGAGTAAGTAATTTAAATGCGCACAAACACACACACATATTATATATATATACATATACGGATATCATAATTTGTATCGCCACACACAAAAACACCCAAAGTCTCCTCGGTCACAGCACTGATGTCTTTTCTTGCAAAAAGCATCTTTGTGTTGAACTGCATGAAGGGCAAGATTACCCCATCCTTGGATTTGAGATCCTTAGTGATCTCATGAAAATTTTGATGATAATTCCTATCCCTCAAAGTTCCCTGCTATATAAAACACTAAGGTCGTGTGCCTCCCTGACATCCAGCGGCCTCTTCACAGGGACGTTGATGTCGCGTGGTGGACGTTCCGCCTCCCTGTCGCCCTCGCCGAAGAGCCGAAGCCATGGCAGGTGCTACTCTCCCAGGCGCTTTTCCTCAAGGCATGTGCCAGCAGCTGCGGAAGAGTTGGCAGCACACAGCCAGGCCAGGATGATGATGATGATGGTGGTGGTGGTACCTTACCTTGATTTGATTATTCTAAAAGTCGATTAATTTTTTCCCCTGCCAGGTTCTGGAAGCTACCGTGATCAAGCGCTTTGATGGCCTGATGAAACATCTCAAACGCAACACTGACAAACAGGACTTCGAAAAACAGGTGCTTGCTTCCCCTCCAGAAGTCTTGGTGCCTGAGGAGTTTGATGAAGTGTTGCGTGGCGAGTTTGCTCGTCATTGTAACTATGGAGAGCGGCTTAACAGTGAGCTCATGCACTCGGGCAAGTGGATGAAGATGCTTAAAGAGCATGGTTTCATCCCCACTGCGGAGTCCCAAAGCCCACGCAAAGGTGAAAAGGTCAAGGAGCCATGTCAGCCATGTCTTCCAGCAAGAGCAGATGCTGATATCATCTTCCAACGAGTGCTACATGACACAGACTATGGAGGCAAACGTTTGACATATGATTTCTTTTGCAAAGCCTTGTGCTTGGTGGCGGCAAAAACCTATCCAAACCTGGATTGGGAAGCTGCTATGGGTGAACTCTTGAATCGTATCGCAGCTTCAGCACAAGACCCTTTGGAGCTGGCTGATCAGATGGATTTCTCTTTGGATCCTAATGTTTTGTAGCTTGTCATCTTAGAACTTCTGCGCGGCTGAACCCCAAGAACTGTAAGGTATCACGTGTAATGTTTTCCCATAGGACCATCGGATGAATATGGATTAATAAACCAACATTTGGTGGGCGTGGTCATTTTTTGGTGTTGTGGATTTTTCCTTGTGGTTGATAAGAACTGTGCAAAAAGATCTCCCCAATTTGAGGGGACGGGGTTTATTAATCCCGGGCTGACATTATAAATAGACCTATACATATGGACATATTGATCATGATAAAATTGGTAAAGACAAGGGTTTAGATAGTATTTATCACCCCTATCTTTTTCGTCGGCAAATTGTGTTCGTGAACTCCTTCTTTTGGGGCAGCTAGGGTACCTTCCTCACCAGCACCTCCGCCCTCAGGTTGGTGCTGGATCACTTCAAACCGAAGTTGCATGACCTCTTCCGTTCCTTTGCCCGAAGACAATTACGAGGCCCAACAGATGCCAAGGTAGGCAGTGGCACCACACGCTTGAAGGAACGTACCATTTGGAAGCAGACACAGGCACCAGATTGGGGGGGGTGGATAACATGAGGTGAGCAAAACCTTATTTCTTGCTCATATTAGCCCTACAAGTTTGTATGCTTCAAACGATGCCAGATGAATCATTTCAAAGGAAGCATTGAACTTGCCAAAGGTGTGCCACGTGTTTGATTTTTTCGGTGTAACAAGTTGATGTTGAGATATCAGGGTCCCAAATTGGAAGTGTTGCTTTTGATTTCTGTTGAACCCGACTCTTTTCAAACAGCAAGTCTTCATATCTTCCACCCGGCTGCTGGCAGGAGACTATGTTTGCCTCGAAGGCCTCTAGAACGTCCAGGACCTCTACCACTTTGGCAAAGGAGGAGACGTGTCTTGTCGCAAATGGATGCAACTGGATTCCTGGAATCGATTTGCAAATTCAATTGATAAGAAAGTCTGGGAACTTTCTATGCAATTTATATATCTCACCTATTTTTGTTCAAATGCATGATATGCAAAATGGCACATGCCCGGGCATGGTCCAAGTGTTGCATGAATTGCTTGCACTTAGGTTGAACCCGGAAGATTTCAGTGTCCTACCAGCAGTTAAAGAATCTGACGAAGATGGCGGAAGGGAGAAAATGGACAAGTCCGTCCGTCAGGAAACTGAGGACACAGAACCAGAGATGTTGCCACACCATGTGGGTTCTCCACCACCATCTCCAAAGAGAACTTTGTTACCATCAGCTGCCCTTGAATTTGATTTAAAGGGATCCAAAACAGGCATGTCTCCCAAGAGCCCATCTTGGATGGCTTGGGCTGAGAGTCTGGGACTCTTGGGCAACACTACGACTGGAAGTCGAAAATCTATCAGCAGTCGCAGTGGGCAATGGGCTGAAATGGATCCTTACACCTATGCATGTGGAAGTCCAACGATTCGAAATCGCCAGAACTTCCTCAGCTTAGAGCAGCTGTTCTCCTTGTGTAAGGAGTTATCCATTATGCCGGAAGTCATTAGCCGACAGGCAGTGGTACGAATCTTTAAGAGAGCACAATGTGCAGGATCTACTACAGCTCATGCAGGTAGCAATTTTGGCTATCTCACTCAGGAGGCTTTTGTGGATGCTATGGGGAGGATTGGAATCCAAGCATATTCGGAAGCACCTTACTGTGATGAGTATCCCGAAGCTCATGAGAAGATCCATGCATTTCTTTTAGACAGGCTCCCTGGACAAGTTCGTGCCATGCGTGATAGCTTCATGTATGGCTGCAGTGGTCGTGGCAAAACAGTACAGCCAGGTTATATGGCGAAATGAGGGTGCGACAGAGATACAGGTTCCTGTCGTACACTGGCAACGACTTCATGCCTTTCTCAGCTCCAGTCATCATCCTAAAGGGATGACGTTTGGGTTGTGCATTTGTGGCTGTCAGACAGCCCTAAAATGTATGGCAAATGTGGCACCTTCTTCGTTGCGGGGTGTGCGAAGCGCACCAAAAAAGGGAGCAATGATCATCGTGCCCCGAAAATCAGAGCTCCATGCACACTGACAGAACATGACAGAACTGGGTGAGGTGGTGGTTTCAAAGATGTTTGAATTTTTACCCCTATTTGGGGGAGAATGATCCAATTTGACCAAGAAAAAAAACAGACACCACCAAGTGGTGGTTGAGGTTGCTTGAGGCCACTTCACTTGATCATTGCGCCAGGATAGGGGGTATTGGAGAGACCATCTACGATCAGCTGTTAACACTTTCGCAGGCTGATGGGATTGAAGGGCAGGAAAACCATGTCACCATGTTACCCTAGTGAATTCTAAATAAGAATAGTCAGAGATTCTTGGAAATCACGATTTTTCCTATCAAAAGCTCTTCCTCAGCATGGATATCACCATCCCACCATGGATATCACCTGAAATATTCCAGAAATTACAGGAATGGTCCATTTCGTCCCCATTTTTATCGAAACCAACTTGCCTTCAGATTCGTTTGGATCTACATGGTGGGATGCCAGTAACGACCTCACGTGACCAAGCTGCAGCGACTTTCGAAAAAGGTAGATTTTGATGTGTGTGTTTTTTGTGTTTTTTTCTCCCCCCTCTCCAACATTTCCAATTTGTAAGTTGGGAAGAGTTACAGCAACACCCCAGGCCCATCATTTTGATAACATTTCAACTGCCATTCAGTTGGGCATTCTGTAGGATCCATTTCTGCTGCATAAATATGCTGAGGTTGGGCTGAATTCCTGCAGGACCTGGCCCGACATCGACGCTGGATACGGAGCTTTTGTGCACCCGCTGCAGCGCTGCTGGTCCTTTGTGACATTGAAATGCAGCTCATGGCCTCTTGACAATGCGTTTGTCGGAGGTTGGATGTTGGAGGGAAGGACAGATATGGACAGATTGGGTAGCCTGGATATGCTTGAACATGTATGAACATGGTGTCGCTGCGTCATACAGAAAAAATCAGAAAAGGGCTTTTAGAATTCGATATTATCCAATCCGTGATGCCCACTCCTAGCATTCTATATATTCTATCCTATGCCTGGAACCCGAAAACATCCATTTTTTAATGTTTTTTTTTTTCAATCACCATGTCCATCCATTCAAAACTGGCTTTCGGATTCCCTTAGGATGCCTTTCCCATCCTCAATGGCTGAGTCCTTGGTCGAAATTCCTCATGCTACCTGCAGCACTTTGACGTATGGATTGTCCAAGTTGAAAGCATTGAAGTTCTTAGCAACTAAGCAGCAAAGCCGGAAGTAGCCGTTGATGTGGCCGCTGGCAAGAAAATGTTCTGATTGGCAGTGTTTTGATCCTTGAGCTGTTTTTTTTAAACCGATTTTTAGAGTGCAACTGGTTTTAAATCAAATCTGTTTTGGGTACAAAATTGCGATTTGTGACAATGAATCTTTTTGGATAGTGTTCTTCCGGAGGGCCGGATTCGGTGCGCTAATCCACTGACCAAAAATACGGAAAACCTCATCAGTGACTCTTTGAGCATTGCAGATTCGCAGATACATGAGGACTATGACCAGCTGAAGACACGAGCGCAAGTGGATCATTTCAACGACTGGCGCGAGGTGCGGAGGTTAGTATGAACTGCCTACGGGATGTCAGGGTGGATGGCTATGATGCACTGAAAAGACTTGTATGATTTTGTTTCGTTCAAAAGGTCATTTTGGGAGTTTTGCCATCTCAAAGTTGAGTCCTCTAGAATTGATAATTCATGCTTAGATACATCGGTACTGTACTTAGGATTGATGATAGTGCATATATAATTGAATTTATTTTGAGATTCGATATTATGTACACATACATGTATATATATATATAAATAGAAATTATCATTAACTATAATGCTATCTACAACAGCATCCTATGAAGTATAATATTCAATAAGATTGAATCTTATACAACATAGTTTAATCCACTAGAACATAGGGTCACATAGTTCAAATTCAGTTGACATTCTATCAAAAAACAATATGCTTTATTATGGTATGACATAATTCGATAAAACATGATCCATTATAATATAGTACAACATAACTTGACATGGTATGGTATAATGTAAGGTGCTTTACATTGGCATGCTATAGTTTGATTAAATATCAAAATATAATATCTATCAATCTATCGAATTTAGTACCATATGTCACAACATAAAATTATATATATGTATATATGCATACACCTATAAGTGCAAATCAAAACATATGTGTTCTTCATATATCTATACTTATACAACTGATGTAGCCCCTGAAAATAGGCCTTTTAAAGCCCCTTTCAAGGAAACGATCATCGTCTTCCAACCATCCATTTTCAGGTGCAAAGTTGCTGTTCGTTTCAGGGAGGATATATATTTTTCCATTTCAATTTACCTCCAACCTGCAGGTGATATTTGCCGCGGAGCGCATCACGAAGGGTGGCCTTGAAGTTACCCAGCGCTGGGAGCGTCGCTGTCGTCAGCTGAAAGATACATCACCAGTGGCACTTGCTTGCTGGCACCCCTTTGAAGGTCCACTAGCAGGCCCAGGCTTACCCTCAGGAAACCAACATATCCCCTAGCCAGGTGGGATATGTTAGTTTGCCGGGGGTCATCTCAATGTTTTTCATGAGGTCTCAAGCTCAAACCATCAGTTATCAGATGTTTTTGTTTGATGCTAAAAGCATTCCAAGTTTTCATTGATGGATTCCGATGTGTTTTTCACGAATCGTCTCAGTCTGCCACCCTTTGCTTATGGATTGCTAGCAGTAGAGAACCCATATGTATTGACTCCTGGCTCAACCAATCAGGAGAAGATCACGTTTGCATTGCTGGTCTCCGTCAATTAGGAAGAGCCTCGCCTAGCTCCTTCTGGCACTTCATGCGTGGATTCTTCATAGAGGCTGAAGGGTGTCGTGTGGCAGCAAGCCAACCACGCTACTTTGTCTGACAGTGCATGGAGATTTGATCTGGTAAATATGCAGACTGGATCCCACGTTGTTTTGTTGTTAAGAACACGGTAACACCCGGGAAAATTAACGGCTGGAACCTAAAAGTCACCCGATTGAAAAGGAAAATCATCTGAACCATCCACCTCCATTTTTGGGTTCCATATTTTCCAGGGTGAACAAACGAGCAGTTTTCCTGAAATCAGGTGTTTCGCAGTCTTCTGAAACGATGGACTCCGTGGCAAATCCGATTCCTCCGGCTGCAGTTTGGGGATATGCAGCTTGGTCGACATTATTGGCATCTAAGTGGACTTGTAGTGCATACTGTTGATGGAAGAAATCCTGCACCACCTGGGATATATCAAACCCTGTAAATAGTGGGATGACTTACTTATCATCCGGTGCAGGTGCAGGATTTCTGAACCATCAACAGTATTTTTAGGACACGGTTCTCCATACTGATCATCCATTGAAGCACCAAAAAAAGTCTTTACAGCGTCATCTCCAATGCCCACTGTACTTTTTTTGGGGGGGGGAAGGGGTGAAGTCTTCTTTGCCTTACTCATATTCTACAGGGCTCCATCTCATCCCCTCAGCTATGTCTTCCTATGTTTGTTCCAGCTAATGTCAGGTTGTATCCTTGTGACCATCGCTTCAACTTCATGGACTTCTTTGGATCCTTCTTAGATCATCCAACCACAGTGGATCCAGGTGATTTGCTGCAAAAACGTTGGGTTTTTGACGACTACAACCTTTATGGGGAGGTTGTCAAGGGGGTACCACGTGGAATTCTTAGGTGATGGAGAATATCATACTAAATCAGGGTAGATGATAGGTGATATATAGAATCATATCATATGCAATTTTGGCATTTTGTACTGAAAGAATATAGATCCATAACAGAAACATTGCACAGAATGCCACTGCAATTTATCCAAAAATGGCTGCAGGTTGCGAGCTTTCACGTCGTTGGCAACTTCCAGTCCTCACTCTGGGCCCTGTGGCTGATGTGGGCAGCGAAGTGTTGAGACCTTTGGGCTGCGAAGTGGGCATCTTGAGAAGACACGTAGCGCAGATCCGTGGTGATCCCAGGGTTCGGCCAAAGGTATTGCTGCATGTAGAAAGAAGTACCTCTACATCTTCAAGACGTCCCATCAATTGGGTATCCATGCGACGAGCCGCACAGCAGGTGAATGGTGGATTGTGGCAGTTTGACTGTTTTTGTGGCTTACTTATGGCTACGGACATGTGAATCTCAATCTAAGAGATAGTGACCGGTCCAGATCAATTGGATGTTTCATCTAACACCAGATGGCCTAATGGCTGCTAAATGTCATCAGTGATTCAGCTTCAGTTTCAAAGGCCAGCATATTATGCATCCCAAAACTGTTAAGATGTCAAACCCGCCGTTTCTGGGCAGGTTTGCACTGACAGCCGCCTGTCTTGCCGTTTGGGCATCATATTAGAAGAGTTGTCCTGGTTGGCACAAGTTCGATTGTTCTTGCGAAGCAAGGCGTTCCTTGGCAATTGCTGTTGGCTGTCAAGGGTAGCAACTAATATCAACTAATATCAACTAATTAATCTGAAGCTGTTCTTAGTGCCACAGCCCAGGGCTGTCAGACTTACGACCTACAGTGTAGGCTTAATTACTAGATTTAGATTGCGCAGGAGCATCCATAGAGGATTGAATGAGAGGATTGAAGTGGAGTGAGAGGGTTTAGCTTCCACAGACAAGTTTTTCATGCCAAAATTCAAGGAAGAAGCAGTTTCATTTTGTTGCCCATCCGTTTGCACAATTTGATTCAAGACTTTTCTGTTGCACTTTAGGGCACAAACAGTACAACATGAAACCCAAACCAATGCCTGACTGTAACCACTCCACCACCACCATGATCATCGCACAACTACCTTTGGTTGAGGATTGTAGCTTACCATGGCAGTGGTGTTGGGGCAGCGCTTTTTTGGCTAACACCTGGTGCAGTAGTGTTGGAGTTCATGCCATCTGGTTGCTGGTGGGGCACAGATGACTTGAATGAATTTGTATGTGTGATGCATGTGATCTTTTTAGTAGGATTTCGCATGATTCGATCGAGTGTGGCATTTGGGTAAGAATTGACCATGCATAGTGTAGGCCCAGTGCAGCCCAAAGTGAAACCGTCAACTCAACATGGTTAGGTGGTGCGTTTTCGCGGTAGATGCAGCTCAAAGCAACTGCAGCCGCCAGCCGCCCATGGTTACATGGCTTATTTCTACTACCTCCGAAGCACCGATGGCAACAAATGGCGCATCGCATCATTTGATTGGCTGTGCTGGTGAAGATCATGTGTCCTGGCACGATTCTGATGCAAGCTTTAAGTGGGGTGCGAACGGGTAATTCAGAGGAGTACCAAAGTTCAGAATCAAATTTCCAGTCAATGAAATGCCTGGTCCTTCTGAAACCTTGCTTCTTCTACCTTCTCGTTGGGAGGTGGGCAACACAACAGTACCTGAAACGAATACCACAAAAAATCAGAACAGCATCTATCGTGAACAAACTATTGTATGAATAAAAGACACTCCTAGGAACAGACACAGGAACCCCAATCAAAAAGATATCAAATCACAAAGAAGACACCAAAGTCTAGGACACTTGGAAGTCCAAGACTTGAAGCTTTTTTCAAGGTCGACCTGTTTAGTTCATCTTCCAACAAACAATTATTTACAAAAATAAACGAAAGTTTCAGAAGCTGCTGATTTTTGGGCTGGATTAGCTATCCCTGAGACTGACATGGCATCTGAAATAGGCCTTCAAATATCTTTTATTTTCACCCCTATGTGGGGAAGATTTCCAATTTGACTAATATTTTTCAAATGGGTTGAAACCACCAACTAGATCATTATCACCATTGTCAATTATTATTATAATTATAATACCCAATAATTCCCATCAGTTATGGGGAAGGGTAATTCCCATCAGTTAATCATTGTTCAATTCCCAAAATTAGATGGTGGCAACTAAAATATGTGGATTATTTTCACCCCAAAAATTGGGGAAGAGATTCCCACTTTTGACTTGCGCATATTTTTCAAATGGGTTGGATTCAACCACCAACTATCCCAACCAATCATCAAGTTAGTCTGGTTTCTGCAAAATTCCCATCAGTTATGGGGAAGGGTAATTCCCATCAGTTAATTATTGTTCAATTACCAAGGATTGATGGGTTATAGTAGTTATAATCCCCAAGAATCCCTAGAGAACACAATAAATACCATAGGGGTATACCCAATTGATCCACGGAAGATACCCTGGTTGTTTGGGTTATAGAGGGGATTATATTACCCAATTATATAGGGATTCTAATCAACCATTATAGGGATCACTATTAACCCACCAGTATAATGGAAAGTAATAAGTTTTTTTTTCGTGGCTCAATTGTCCCTTGATTGTGGGGGTTTCCAAAAATAGGGGTACCCCAAAATGGATGGTGAAAATAATGAAACACCCTATTAAAATTGATGATTTGGGGGGAAAACCCACGATTTTAGGAAACCCCCATGTTATTATCACCAATGTCAATTATTATTATAATAATTATACCCAATTATCATAAACTCGCTGTTAGTTTCAGGGTAGGGAATCCCTATGAAAAACCACACCTTGATTGTTAATTCTTGAGGCCAGCACCTTTGGTCAGCAAAGGGACTTGCGACGCCACGTCTCCTTGAGAGGCTTCCAGGTCTTGCGGGTGGCATTACGACGAGGTGAGGTAACCGGGAAAAAACGACAACAAGGGTTACCTTCAAAGCATGGGAAATGTGGTGAAAAGCTCATGGCATATAGTATATATATAATATATACACCCCAGAAAATGAAGAGCTGGAAGCTAAATTATCTATTCATGAAGGTTTAGTTCAGATGATTTTCCTTTTTATTGTGATGTTCAATGCTATGTGTCTCTTGTGAATGACATTTAAGAAGTGATGTTTGAGATGTATTCCAAAATTCGCTAGTAAAATCTTTTCCAAGCATCATGACACCTATATAGAAAACATGTTACTGTTTGGGCAAATCATGCAGTTTTTGTGGGGGAAAAAAACAGCACTTCTTGCAGCAGGTAGGCGTGCAGCCATGTCGCTACGCCATGTGCATCCCGCTTGTGGGGGCACAGCCTTGCAAGTCTACGAGGCTCCCCCGCCTTTAGGATCCGTCAAAAAAATCATGGCGAGAGAAAGCTGCCCTGCTGTGCAGATTTTTGAAGATTTTTGCCTGTCCACGAGGCCTGCAACACTGGAACCGAGATTTTTGAAGGTTGTTTTTTTGTTTGCAGTGTTTCTGGCTCAACTTCACCGATTTAAAAAATGGGTCCCCACTCAGTTGTGGTGAGCAAGAACAAGAATGTACAAGCCAATTGGATAGTGGCAGCTTTGGAAATGGAGAAAGCACCCTGAATTTTCTTAAAATCTCTTAAAGCACCGAAAAATGAGTTTGCAGATGGTTGCCCATCTCCTTTGGCCCATGGGATCATGGAAGCCATGGCATCGAACGGAGTGCACTGGAAATTCCAGAAGTGATTCATCTGACCTCAAACGTCTCAACTGCTCTGAGGAGAGCAGAGGGTTTTCATCTGACTTTGAAAAGATGGAGGGCTAGCTGATTGAAGATGCACTTGATGCAACTCGGCGCTTATTGACTCAAAGAAATCCATGCTACTCCATTTGATTATTGTCATAGCCTCTTACTCTATAATTGCTTAAATTTGGATGAGCAACTGTGAATCGGAAACCACAGCACATTCCGTCATATCAATTTCTGACAGCATCATTTTACATCATCTAATTTGATTTTCATCATTTTCAAATCATTATATCGCATTCCAATATTTCATATCATTTTATATTTGATTTGTATGGGAAAAAACAGAATTGACTTTCTCCATCATTTGATACGCTTTTCTCCAACAAATCAAGTTCTTTGAAGCCAACAAATGTCCTTCGGAACTGCCTGAGGCACATCGCTCCACATCAAATGAGGCGCCGAGCTTTGGATGCAGCTGCCGGCCAGTTGTTTCATGCAGCCGCCGGCCAGCTTTCGTGCCACCATTCGGCTGCGAAGTCTCGATTCTGCAGATGCACTGGAAGCATTGGATGAGATGTGGAAGCTACAGGCCCAAATGTATCTATATAAATGTCCGATTTACGTGTCCAAACGCTGTGGTACATGGGGGGGATTTGATCACAATGGATCAAATGAATTGCATACGGTAAATATCTGAGTGGTTTTCTGCAAGTCTCTAGCCTTGGATCATTACCTTTCAATTCTTTGGATTCAAAATCTGCTCAAATCCCCAGTAACAGGCAGAGGTCAATGTCTTCCATCTCAGTGCAGTGGTTGGAGCATGCGGCAAGGACGGCCTTGGAGTTTTTTTTTTACGCCTGTGAACAAAATACTGTTGATGGAGGAAATCCTGCACCACCTGGGGTGGTTAAAACCCTATAAATAATGGGATAATCATCATCCTTGGTGGTGCAGGATTTTGTCCATCAACAGTAGCATGTTCAACTACTTATCAACTACTTGGCCATCAACAGAGATCAACAGGAAAACCATATCACCAGGACTCTGATTGGAAAAGCGCTTGGCACCTCATTTCGCAGTGCAATTTGAGCTTGGATGTGGTGAGCTTCAATTCCTTAGTGCAGTGCTGTGTCACTTTTCCGTGATGGAAGGTGAGTTTTTGCAGAGGGTTGGGATGTTTGACTGTGTCTTCAGTGAGTTGAAGGCTGACAAATTCCAACGATTTGTTATATGATTCTATTAGATGCGTTTGAAAAAAATGCATCAGGTGTGATGAATACCATCCAGGGAACTAACATATCCCCCAAAAATGGCATTTTGAAGATGATTTTCCCTTTCCCAAGGTGGGATATGTTAATTCCCAGGAGGGTAAATGATTGACAGATACTCAACCTTGATCTCTTAGGCGAAGGCAAGCCGCTGGGACTCTGCAATAGAAGTGCTTGAAAGGATGATGTCAGGTGCCAAACTTTCAGCTGGCTGGCCCCTTACATAGGGAATGAAGGGAAGCTTCATCCCCATAAATATCCCACTAATTATAGCTTAATTTCCGATTTTTCCCTTCATTCCCGGTTAGAAGTTGAGCACCAAACTGCGATTGGAATGATTTTCATGGAGCTTTGCCAGGTCATGGCTTACCCCCGACGGATAAGACAAGAAGTACAGCTGCCGGCGCCTGTGCTGGAGCCTCCTTGTGGCAGGTGAGATCGTTGATCGTGCAGATTAGGGCAGGTGCTGCTGTTGTAATGGTAGTCTTACTGTTGATGGAAGAAATCCCAAGCAACCACCTGGGATGGTGCTAAAACCCCGTAAATAATGGGAGAAACTACCTTTCCCTCAACTGGTGAGTTGATCACCGGATTTCAGCCCAAAAACAGTAGTGGAGAACATCCTGCAAGCTCCTGTCAGCCTTGACTGATCAGGAAACCATGTACCTGGCGGCATTCTGCAGGGAGGACCAGGCTGGGTGCTTGAATCTCCCATCCACCAATCTGACAAGAGATTTTTCCAATTTTTACACACGAATCCTTTCATTTGCAAAGACCACAGGGCCATGGGAAGTTCCCAATTTTGCCATGGGCAACGATTTTTTCGAGGTGGCTTGCAACACGTTGATCACTTCTTGTGGTCGTACCTCACTCTGGCACACTGCTCAGCATGTAGCAGAGGAAGTGGCATTCACAATGCAACCCGCATCTTGGAAGCATCCAGCATTGGTAGCCTCAAATTGACTTATCGGAAAATGTGTGTTTCAGCACTCTTAGTGCTGGAACCTTCTGATCCTTAGCCTTAGTGCAGATGTATTCACCTTGATGATTTCTGCACGATGATTTTTGCTGCCAACATCACCTGAGGACATGGTCACTCTCGCAGGAGTACTCACTGCATACACTTCAGCCTCACAATGGAGAAGAGCCTTGCATGTACCCAGGGAGATGCAGCAAACAGCGGATGCAGTGCTCTACAGCCGGGAATCTTGGGGTCCTGTTTGATACCTGAAGTCACAAGGAAGGTGGCTGCATCCGATTAGAACTGCGGCATTCACAAATTGAACATGTATATGGCATATGGCATGCCTCCCGAAGCTTTTTGAAGAAGGCATTGAGAAATTGTAAAGACTTCAGATGATTTTAGCCTTCACGGCTGATATTGAACCACTGACAGCGAAGCAGTGGCAGTTCCAAGGCTCCTTGATGATGGCATGCTCAGAGGGGACATTATGGAAAGAGTCCTTGCAGTTGCTGAGTGAGATGTCCACACTGCAGTGCCTCGGCGGGCACGTCAGAACTCCTTCGCTTCCGATACTGTACAGCACGAGGATTGTCCTCTGCAATTGTTGCAGGTGCTTGCCAGACCTCTTCAGCTACAGCACAGTGATCAGCACTTGCGGTGCTGCTGATGAGTGGCAACTGGCACTCAGCCTATATCAAGATTTGATGCAGGACCTGGGTGTTGTGCGTAAGTGGTGCCACTTGTGCTATCATGGAAGGTCGTAGGCCCCCGGAGGTGCTTGGGTTCTTATCTCGTTAGGAGCAACAACTTCCCAACGTGGTGGTGTACAGCGCCACTATGGCCGCCATGGCCAAAGGGAACAAATGGCAAGACGTTTTGGACTGCACTGACTGCATGCTGCCATAATTGTCGAATGTTGACTGATGCGTGTCGAGTTGTCTTTAGCAAATTGTGGCAACAAAAGCATGGTTTGGATGACCAATGAGCCACAACCAGCATGCAGGAGATGCTGGTCACGGCCCAGTTGACTCGAGAGAATGCCAACGTGCGCAGCTTCGTTGTTTTGCTTGCAGTCAGGGTGTATTATATATGTATATATATATACAGATACATGTTGATATCTATTATGGTACATATTTTCACATGTCATACAAATGCATATTGGCAATTTTTTTGCAACACCAATGTGATTTATATATACAGATACATCCCCCAACAGCGTTGCTACTCACGTGCATGCAGGAGGTGAGTCTCATGGCAGCCTTGGATGCCTGTGGACCACGCCAGTGGCAGATGGCAGTGATGTTGATGGCATCATGTCACAGCTTGAGGCACAAGACACCTTGCCCTTGGGAGTGTCTGAATGGAAGAAATGCAAGGGAGTGAAATAAAAACCATCAGATGTGTCCCTGGTAGTTGTAAATGGAGTGAAATGAGGTCCTTATAAAATGGCCAGCAAAAATGGGTAAATGGGGTTCTTTCACCGCTTTAAACAGTGAAAATGGATGGTTGGAAGCTTTTGAGGCCTGGCCCGTTTTCAGGTGTGAGCTGTTAGTTTCAGGGAGGGTACGGTAACTGGTTTTGGGGCCGATTTGTTGGGATCTGTTGATTCCAGATTTCACCATGGCCCCAACTTACCCGCATCAAAAAACTGCCCCTACCAGAAACAATGGGTTAATAAGGCCTTCTTAATAGGGACAAGCAGGTGGCTAACCCTTATTTCTGGTGGGCTAGTTTTTGGTGGGGGCAGTTGGGAGGGCCATGATTTCAATCTGACACCAGGATCCAGGTGTCCCAAAGCAGCTATACCGTTGCAACGTGGCTGAACATATGTTTATGTGTATGTTGAGGCGCTTGAGACATGCCACATTCATTGATGGGAATGTCACATGAGGCACTGCGCAGCACGATGGGAGCCTTGGATGATAGGAAGAGTGGCCAGTATCGATCTACATCCATCCGTTCTGTGTGCATCTCTCAGTTTGGAGATGTCGAAAAGATGAAATCCCAAGGCCTTTGGGAGCAGTGTCTCAGCTTGATGGCAGCAATGCAAAGCTCTGAGATAGCTCCAAATGAGATGCTTGGACCCAACTTGTGTTTTCCCATGGGCGGCCGGATGGGCATCCAAAAAAACCTCCCATGTCCCATGGTTCCCTAAGGATCACCTTGTCTTCCACAACCTCCTCTTGTGAACGGTCTGCCTGCGAGGTGCTTAGATTTTTTTGCATCAAAATTTGTAAATACTAAAGATGTAAATGGGTTGCTACCTGGTGGTTTTGGAACATATTTTTTATTTTTCATCCCGAGAAGTGGGGAAGATTCCCAATTTGACGTGCATATTTTTTCAAAGGGGTTGGTTCAACCACCAACTAGGTAGGTCCTTAGGTATGGATAGCCGGAGAGCCTATCACTAAGGTTGGCTCGTTGCCTTGAGCCTTTTGGACCATCAAGTTCCGTCGATGAATTTTCTTCGCATGGGCAGTGTGATAGGAGCATGTTACTTGGCGAGCCTGTGGGTTCAGGAAACCTGACGTGTTACATTTAGAAGTGGTACAGTGCCTATGATTAGTACTCAGCTACTTCATCTCCATCACTCAAGCAATGTTCAACAACCAGATTTCACTTTAATGATTATCTCGCATGGCAGTAGCTTGGTCAGGGAGTGTCCTCAGTGATGTTCCCAAGCGTTGTGCCACAAAAATCTTATTGAGTTCTCAGATCGTATAATATCACACGATATCATGATGTACAGATTTTTATGGTAAGTACTCAGAGGCACTGTGTTCTGCAATAAAAATCAATAGCATCCCAAAAGTTCACTGCATCACTTGATGGGAGCTGCTCAGTTGTGCACCATTGGTAGCTGTATCCAAGGTGAGAATGTGCTGCAATGGCGAGAGACCTTGGTCCTTTTGAATAGCATGGGCATACGTGGACTTCAGAGAAACGTACCTGCGCAGAATTGAAAGGGCAGTTTCAATTGTGAAATTGACTATCTATGACCGGGCGTCTTTGGACTAGGAAACCATTACCTAATGAATCAAGTATCCTACTATATCCTACTGACATAAACTTACCTTCATCCCCAAATTCTCTTTCCTGCAAAAACCACTTTCTCCACTTTCTCACAGGTTGCTTCCTACAAATCAGGGTGTTTCCTCATTTTCAGGATGCAACAGTGGGGATCCCCACAACTCATTGCTTTTTTCAAGGTAATGACCTGCAACTCAGCGTTGAGTGCCTGTGCTGCTGTAGCATTGTGGCGATGGAGCTTGGAGCTGTACAGATGTCTTCAAAGTCACTTGGTGGTGTGGTGAAATCCGTTGGGTTTTTACGGACGAATCGTCCAAGATGTTGGAGGAATGGAAAAATCTCGTCTAAATTTGACAATTTTCATCGAAAGTGTTAGCACCCTCAAAAAAAACATTGGCAGATTGTACCTGTACTTAGCCATATGAGGCAGTGTATCTCCTACAGTCGCTTGGAATGAATTTGAAGATATGCTTGATTTTTTGTATCAGTTGAAATTCAGCATCGAACAGAGCTGGGTGATGCAACGCCCAAGATGCATCTGAGGGGGTTACAGGCAGTGCTGTGCTGAGCGCATGCCAGAGATCTCGGTCATGGATGACTTCAGTAAGGAACTTTTTTCTTTCCAAATGAGCTTTAAGAAGTGTAGGAATCATAGGGTTGCAGACACCACGGGCCAGTACTTCTGACAATCCTGTTGCATATCATACCAGTAATGGTATTTGATCCTAAGACCAATAGAAAGGCAATTGATTGGTTTCGAAAGGTCTTAGATCTACTCATGTTTGTAGTTTTAGATGGAAGATATCAGCTTACTCTTCACTAGATAGGTTTCATCCCCCTCAAACCGCCGCTGTTGCAGGATGTTGAAAGAGATGAGACAAAGGAAATTGGAGCCTCAAGATGCTGGAGTTAAGGTGGTTTTAGTACCTGATGATACCATCCTCTAGTTGTTGTCTTCTGAAAAAAAAGGTGTGCACAAGGCTCAGATCCATTTCCTTGTTTCGGTGGCTTCCATGGCAGGCCTCAGTGCTGTGTTGCTCACAAGGACACCAATGGTCTTTAGCGATGCAGGTGTCCCAGATGTTGCAGGCAGCCGATCCATCTTGGAGGTAATGTTTTCCACTGAAGATGTAATTGTTGTTTTAGTTCCGAATAGGCTTCCCTTCAAGTTGGGAGCCAATTTGGTTAATTTCGCCAGGTCTCTTCCCGTATTGCCAGTTATGCATACATTGCGTGGCTCGGAAATGCAGCTTTTGGGAAAAATGCTGGGAAATGTTTCGCTGGGTTTTTCTGCTAAAAAAATCCGAGGCAAAGTTGTGAAGATGTTGGATGCTCTGCAGCAGTGCCAGCACTGCTTCACCAGATGTCTGGATTAAGGCGACATCAAGCCATTCGCTTTACATAAAATGTTTCTGGAGAAGAGGTGTGCATGACTCAGGCATACATGTTTGTAGGGTGTGGCAGCTGGCACATGATGCTATATATTTCTGTTATACTTGATGAAAGGACAGGACAGGATTTCCTATGAAGTCTCACATTTTCATACATTTTTAATCCATGATCCATGTAGCTAACTTGAACTTTTTATATATGAATCATGAATTATGAGCTAATAGTTTCCACTTTTAGATTCTTCACATGCGAATCGAACGAATACCAAGTTGCAGAAGATGCATACAGTTCTTCACGATTCCCGCGAGCGGGATCTGTCTCCCACAGTTTGCTACGACCACCATGATTCGGTGGTAACTTTGCACCTGAGATGTTTGAATACAGGTGGATGCTAGATATATCTGCACTTTGTCGGTTGACGTTTTTTTTTTCTTCCGGAGCATTTGATCAGCAGGTGCTGCAACATGGTGTATCGGGGTGTACCGACAGAAATGTGAGAACAAAAACTGGCAATTACTTTGGACATACTTGCACATGTTTCAGTGTTAGGTTTTGTGTCGGTGCAGACATTTCCGGAACTATTTTGACAAAATACTGCTAAGGAATGAATACACGCAGCGTGCATTTACATGTCTTCATTGCTGGAAGTCTTTAGGTAATTTATGTGATCTCTCATTGGTGTGTCAAAAGATGTAAAAAGGTGCAAGAAGATGTTAAGATATGTTAAAAGTAGATTCCAATTTCCTAAGTTTAGTTAGTTCCCACATTCATTTTTAGAAATCAGCAACTTCGGCAGGTGGACATGGGATTCTTCAAAAGCCTGGGCCTTGGGACCTCTGGGTAGCGGGCCACCTCAACAATGTGACGATGCAATAGGGAAACCACAGATATATGATATGAATACATATGCAATCACATCCATAGCAGCTAAGGCTAAGGTAATGGTTCAACAACCAATGCAATTTGACAAGTAACTAGCTCCAACTTGCGAGCTCTGCCCCTGATCTTACCAACTGCTTTGAATTTTGCATCGTGCTAAGTGAGACATCCCCCCAGTTGTCCTATGTATGCATATTATTAATTATTATTCTCGCAATTATATATTATATGTATATGGTTCATACTGGTATGCGCGATATGCGCATGTCTTTGTACAATGCGCACGCATGGTGCCTGCATGATCCTGCATTTACTTTTTAGCATCCCTCACCATGACATCATGGTGCTGAGCTTCACCATGAGCCCATCCTGGTGAGGCTTAGCGGCTTGGCGCTGTGGCATGGATCCATTGAGCTTTCCTCACTGAGCTTGCACTGGAGCTTGTGGGCAGGGGCGTGCCTTGAGATGGCCCATGTCCAAGTCGAAAAAAGTCACATTGCAGGGCTGACATTTGTTGGATTGTACTGACATGATTTACTGTCATTGCTGTTGTTTCATGTGGTTTCCATCATTTCCTGATCCGATTGTAGCAATATAAACGCGTCCTAATGAATCTAAATGATGGTTGCACGTTTCCGAAGCTTTTGATCCAATCTACCACTTGCACGATGTCCAAAAGTGACCTTGAAACAAAAACTCTATTGCTGTTTCTTCATGGCTGGCGAAACGCCGCATTCAAATTTCAATTTGACTAATATTTTTCAAATGGGTTGAAACCACCAACCAGAATACAATTAAACTAAAACTAAGAGCCCCTGAAACTCGGCTCCGCGCAACGAGGATCGGTGCCACGCCATGGGTCGAAAAGTACGTGCATCACGTGTCACGGGTAGGAGGCCCGATGAGCCACAAATTTCCAGCCAAGCACGACAAGGGCAAGCCGCCCAGGATGGCGGTCGCTTGCTCGAATTGGTGCTGGCAGGGCAGCATGGTGCCGTTGAAGCAATTTTGAGTAGAGGGGTGGACCCCAACTTTGCCGATGCTAATGGGTGGACGGTTCTTTTCCATGCTTGTCAAAGAGGACAAGTCGCCATGGTGAAAACTTTGCTCAAGAGAAAAGCCAATGCTGCTTATGCAGGCTTATCAGGTGAGACAGCCTTGATGGTTGCAAGTGAGCAAGGCCAAGAGAAAATTGCAACTTTGTTGCTGTCCAGTGCATGCAGTGTGAACGCCAGTGCTAATGATGGCACCACCGCATTGATGGGTGCTTGCTTACACAGTCAAATCTCAGTGGTGCGGCTCCTGCTTGAAAAGAAGGCTGCAGTGGATGCAAGAACCGTTCAAGGAGGTACGGCAGTTGCTGTCGCTTGCCACGGGAACAAGGAGTTGTCAGGTGACATTATCAAGCTGCTCATTTCCCGGCGAGCAGCCTTTGATATCGCATCCCAAGATTCTCAGACTCCCTTGCTTGCTGCCTGCCAGAATGGCCACTTGCATGCAATCGAAGTTCTCATAGATCACAAGGTTGACATTAACCACCGCAGCGCTCTTGGCGCAACTCCAATCATGCAAGCAGTACACACTGGTCAAAAAGATGCTGCAGAGCTTTTGCTGAGAAAGGGTGTGTGCTGTTCTCGCCTTTGTGGTTCTTCCTTTTGTGTGCTTTTCTGTGCCTTCCTTGGTGTGCTGTTCTCGCCTTTATGGTCCTTCCTCGGTGTGCTGCTCTCGCCTTTTTCGTCCTTCCTTGGTGTGCTGTTCTCGCCTTTGTGGGTCTTCCTTTGTGCCTTGCGGCGTGATTTGTCCAATGCCAAAGCTGCAGCTCCTTCTCCCATGTTGGAATGTGGAAGTAATGCCAAGATTCAAGGCCTCATGCTTTCACACTTGAACGGCCAGATTTGCGAGGTCGTAGGCTTCAATTCGGAGAAGGGACGCCATAGCGTTCGCCTACCTTCAGGGGAAGAGAATCTGATCAAACCAGAGAACTTGAAGCCACTGGGAAACCATGCAGTTGATACAACAAAGCTGAAGGGCTACATGCGAAAACTCTCCAAATTCCTAGGCGCAAAGCTTGGGCGCGATGTTGTGTCAGAAGACTTTATTTGTCTCATCAATCCTATGGGAAAATGCCATATTCAATGTAGCATGGAACTGGCGGACTTTGGGATATTTAGAGGGCAATTGGTTGACTTGTCAAGGCATTCTTCTCAAGAGGATGCTCGTGCTGAAGCCATCGATTCTGTGGCTTTCCGAGCACTGAAACTGCTCCGGCGAAAGGAGAATCTTGAGAAGGCAGAGCTGGCAGATTCAGGAAATTCAGGAAGCGAGGTATCTGCCAACTCATCACATGGGGACAGTGCTGATGATCTTACTGACCTTAAGGGTTTGGATGTGCAAGACACACAGGCAATGGTTGATTACATCAACAAGGTCGGTTCCAAGCTGGCCACTTGTGGAAATGATGATTCCGGTTCAGAAACAGATAGGCTGAGGGCTGTGACTTGCACGTGCTTGCATCACAAGGTTTTTTCATGGTTTTTTCATACTCATATACAGATACACAATATAGTTCATTGTTTTTCTTTTTGTTTTTACATCGAGTGTTTTGACGACTTTCGCAAATTAAGGTCAAGAACGGAGACCATTTTCATTTCTTCATACCGGACGTGGCAGCCAAGATTGCTCCTGGAAGTGAAGCAATGCAGTGGACCGCTGGAACCAAAGTACTCACCCATGAGGGTAAAGAAGGTTCAATTGCATTCTATGACAGTGATGCAAAGACCTACCTTGTTCCTGGGTGGTGGTTTCAAAGATTTTCCTTTTTTTCCACCTGCCTGGGGAAGATTAGCACGTTGACTTTCATATATTTTTCTCAGATGGGTTGAAACCACCAACCAGGTTCGCATGAAGGGTGGAAAAGAAAAACCTTTCAAGAGATCTCAGCTGGAACGAGCACCTTTACCCAAGGAAGAGGCCAAAAAGTTCATTGATGCCATTGCTTCTTGGGAAGAGAAGAAGGGGACGCAGACTTTCTTTACCAAAAATGTCAAGATCCTCCGTGTGCCCAAGCAGCAACTACCGGTCCACTTCCGTGCACGTTGCAAGGGTCAAGATCTCGTTTATGGATGTGAACAGGATACCCGAGTATGGGAAAATGGAGTTGAATTTCAAGGTCAGCCAATTTGGGATGACCCTCTCATTGCAAAACGCCAGGATGTCTTTGGGGATGAATGGTATGAAATGCCAAGAGATCGATCTTCTAAGATACCTGTCAAGGAGGCGGCCTTTCGTAGTCTGCCTCTTGATGCTCAGAGGTATCTACTTGCTATGCTTGAAGATTTCCATCAAACCCAGACAGGTGCGCCTCTTGATGCAAGACTGCGCAGACTTCTTGAGCAGCATGGTTTGGTGTCCATAGGTTACGGGAGCTCATGCTCTATAAGTACCGATGCCTGCAAAAGCCAGATGCATAGTCTTGCTGCAGCAGCTCCATACAGATTGTCTCCAAATGAGATATGGGGTGTGTCAGGAAGGACCTTTGATGGCTTGATGCAGCGGTTTCCCGCTCTGGCTGCGGATTTGATGAACATGGAAGAATCCTCGATGGATTGTTCCACGCAATTTGCAGCCATTGATGAGCTCCAAAACCAGAATGCTCGTATGCATGATGCACACCAGGCCGAACGCAAGAAGAAGGAAGAAGCACTTCAGGCACTTGAGGAAACTCAACGTTTGCATGAAACTTGGTTAAAGATGATTGTGTCACTAGTTCAGATGCTACTTGCAGATGTTGGGTTTGCGTCTCAACGCGCAATACCATAAACTTACATCAAGGTTATGTCAAGCGTGGTTGTTTGAGAAGTTGATGACTTTTGGGAAACGCAGACTACGATGATTAGCATGTTTAGTGGTCAGTGTGTGGGTGCGTTACGCCAAACTGCAGTATCATGGGGCGCACACCCGCTCAAACCAACATCACGCATGTCAGAAGGCACCTCCAGCAGTTGAGTGTGAGACTCTTTCTCCAGATCTGTTGGTGTAAGTCTTTGCCGGCATTCTTAAGAAGAGCAAACACGAACCTTCTGTTTGGTTGTTTGGTGGGTGGTCCAATGCAATGTACATTTTATGTTTTTTCTTGTGCCCCGTCATGCCCCACAACAAGACTTTGCAAAAAATGTGGCTTGACTCTTGACGTGTTCCAATTGCCGTTAGTTTCACCAGACCAGGAAGCGAAAGAAAGACAACACCGTGCACGTGAACGCAGTTTGCTCGAACAACTTGGAGATGCTGAATCGGATTTCTCCCGTGTGCAAGCAGCATTGGAGAAGGAGAAGAACACTGCATTGCGAAAACTACGGAGTGAAATTGGGCGTTTGCATCTTTGGCATTGTGTCAGTAAGCTTTGTTGATAACTTTTTGGCAAAGCTTTGTAAAAGTACAATACCTGCGGTGCTGATGCAACATTGTTACTAGTAGTTACGTATATATGTTGTTTCTTCGTTGCGTCCCCCAACATTTTGTTGAGCATCTGTAGGATGAGGGCTGACCTGTCAGCAAAATCAGTGGCTTCCCCAATAGCAAGACATGCTGAAACTCAAGCAAAGCACTAAAGTTTCTAAAGTAACACATTCTTCATGGATCTTATGATGATGGAACATTTCGTCAGTGACTTCCTATGAATTTTGGTTACTTTCTTTGTCACTTTGTATGTTCGCCCAGAATCTTGTTTGATTTCCTTTGATGTTGGTGTATCTTTGAACATCCATCAAAAACAATGCAATCAAGAGGTGCGGACATGTATTGTTCCTTCCTGGAGGTCCCAACTCTTCTAGGATCTGTCCGGCAGATATGCGCCCATCAAAATCATCAAACCTGTGATGCAAAGATGTCGTGTTGCCGGACAGATGTACTGTAATGTAGATGTACTGTAATGTAACCCTGTACTTTCTCAGGGATGGTTTGGGGAACCCCCACCGTGTAACAGTAGAAAGTTAAGGTTAGTAATAGGAACCCCCCAAACCATAAAAATGAATAGATTATTTCTTCACCAACTGAATCTCCACAGGTTCCCATGAGGTTTTTTCCCCATGGGATGGTGGGATCGTTGTGAAAATCCAAGGCAAGGCCACCTACAGGAGCAAGAAACGATCTTCCGCAAGAGGGAAGTGCAACTTGTGAAGGCCCAGCACGGAACGAGGGAAGGGCGCCAAACAAGGCGATTGAGCACTTGGATTCGATGAAAATCAATATTTTCATTATGTAGCATGTCAGATTGCATTGGCAGAAACCACTATTTCATTGATTTCAGTAGTGGTACTTGCGGTCGTTATCATCATCATCATCATCATCATCATCATCATCATCATCATCATCATCATCATCATCATCATCATTCAGCAGGCTCGGGGTCAACTGTAGCCTTTGCTTCTTATGCCTGCAGCTTTACACCCCAGAGTTCCACACGGCCAGGAACACCAGGAGGCCATGGAGAGCTTGAACAATACTCTGAACAAGGTGGGGACGTTTTAGGGGATATACCCGAAGTTTGAAAATAGCCCCTGAAAAATGGTGGTTGGAAGACTACTTTCCTATTGGGAAGGTAACTTTTCAGGGGCTATGTTAAACTTGGGGAGGGTAGCCATTTACAATCAGCTTGTGTGTTAATATCTCCTTTCCAACGGATTGAAGATTTGGAGTGTGTTTTCGTTCAGTTAAGTGTTTGCCAAAAGCAATGCTGAGTGGAAGATTGTAACGTACCATATATGGGACTAGTCTGAATAGATGAGAATAGGAAGTAGGTGCTAGCAATTCGTGTTCACAAGCTACGGTGCGTTTCAGTTTCTGTTCATGATTCATGGTCAGAGAAGGCTGTATGACCAATCAAGGTGCAAAATCTTTAGCTTACCGGTCTTGTTTTCTGTAGCAAAAGTGCTGGACATTCAGATTCTGAGGATCAAGCGTATTTTTCATTAGGGCTAGCCACCACTGGGTAGCAATCTCTTGAAGCCAAGTTTCGCTGAATAATTCTTAGACTAAGGGCGGATGTTTGTAACAGATCACATGAACGCTGAAGGAAAGTGTTGAACATCCATACAGTCGATGCATTTGTCACCACCCAGCTGTACCAATACAACAACTGCAAACTGATGAGAACTTTTTATGTTTCTTTGTCATGATGGGTAATATCATGAGTGGTGTTTGCTGTAGAAAACTTGCGATTGATATCAATTAGATGATAGATTGGGTAAACCAACTCACGGAGATCCCGTCGATAACCAACCTCACAGAGTCTTAGGAGTCGACGCTCGGGCAGCAAGACGTGGATGCTGTGCTACAAGACCTCACTGCCAGGTGCCGGTTTTACGATGGGCTGTGACTTTGGGGGTTGAATGTCGAATCCACGGTTTCAAAACACCACCGTCGTGGCAAACATGGGGGGTTTTACATAAGTTCATGCAAAACTTAGATGCAGTCATTATGCATATTTCAATGAAGCATAAACGAAGCCAGGAGTATTTTGATGATAGTATATAGTTATTTGCAGGCTTGTATTGACTTGCCCGCCACCTAGTTGACGATCAGGAGCAATAAGTACATGACTGCTTCACTTTGGAAATCAATTTCCGTGCGTAGTATTGAAGCCGAGTAGTTGGTTTGCACACGCCAGTATAGCTCCTCCCATGTGACCAGGTCAGTAGAATTGGCTGAGCAAGAAGCTGTTTTGAAAGAAAGGGATTTGGCAGTTCAAAGTCAGGCGGGTTTCGGTTTCGGCGGTTGTTTCGTTTCAGTCATTAATTGGGGCCAAGGAACTTTAGGAGACACCTGGAACATGGCATGGATGTTTGGTTCCGTTTCCGACTTTCTGGGTAAAGTTCTGGTAATACTCTTGGCATTTAAAAAAAAACATATTTCACCCCCAATCAAGGCTGCACATCAAAAATCACAGCTTGAGGCGCAAGAACTTGAAAGCAAGCAGAAGTTGCTGTCTCGAGAGATGGCAGATGTGACAGCCAAGAAGGACAAACTTTCCGAAGCACGAAGGCAATTGGAGGAGCCCTTGGCGGGTGCTGATTTGCTGTCGTTTTTTTTTGGAAAACATTTCCGGACTTCAACGAGTGGGACAGGTGTGGAACCATGCAGATCTTTAGTGTGTTAGCCAATATTGTTGGGAATTTTCCATTGACAATTAGAGCATCTCCAGCTTCGAAGAACACAAACTGCACTGCTGACCGAAGCAGTTGGGTCATGAAGACGTGTCCAATGCTTCGAAACTACCCGGTCCCTTGGATAGTGTTTCTGGGTCGTAAGTGTAGTAAGAACAATTATGATTAACAACCACTTACGTATCATGATAATTCATGATAGTTGATGTAATCATCACTGTTCCAGGCATGGTCTTTGTTGAGATTCGCCGCCACTTAGTCAGTAAAGCTATTATTACCATTGCCTCGTCGTATCCACCAATGGCTCGAGTAAAAGGAGCTCCACTTAGCGGTTTGCCTGTGGTTGTAGCATGTTGTAGCAACCTATCATTTTTATTCTTTGCTTGCATGTAAATAGTTCCAATTATGGCACAATCCAACGGACAAACCACTTGCGGATTGTGAGGTAGGTGCCTGCAGGACCCCAACTTACATGCACATCCTTAATCTTTCTCTCATGTCTTTTTCATGGTGCATTTGGAAAAGGTACCTTTGCATGAGTGGAGGGTTCCTACTGTGTGTTTGGAAGACTGTGGCACCCATCCAATGTCCAGGAGGTGTATAAAGCAAAGGCATGCAGTACCATACATACCGGGGGCAAAGACTTCCTGGAACGCACGTTGCCAGTGTGCCATTTAAGTTTAAGTGATATGAACAGGTGCCAGGCAAAAGGTGTTTTCGTTTCTTGGCGAGTGCGTCACTCTGCTTTGCCGGAGAGTTCCAACATGTCGACCTCTTCAGGCACACGGAAACCCAACGCATAGAAGACATGCTCTGTTGTTGGAAGGTGGGACCGTTAAACACCCGTCATGCTTTCTGCATTTCTGCATACCTGTTGCGGCAACGTAGCAGGAGCAACGCCGTCTGGTGGAAGAGAGATTCTCCTTGCCCAAGTATTGGGCAGCAAAACTGCTTGGACCGAGTGTGAGCCAGTCAGATGATGTGTCTTTCGTGCCAGTGATTGATGATCAAACGTTGGGAGCTCTGCAAGCATGCATTCTGATCGACAATTTGGATTGGATAGGCTGGGGTCGTGATCAAGCTTGCCCTGCGCAACATAGTGGGCTTGAAGTGGTGACTGCATGGAGGGTTGAGCACCAAGCGCAATGGATGAAGTATCGTGCAGAGCAATCCAAGATGCGAGCAGATTTGAAGCTCAGCAACGTGAAGCTCCAGCCTGTTGAGGTAAAGAAACCACTTTCTACCGCCAGCAAGGATCTTCCAGGTGAACTGGATGAAGCTGTGAATGAGGTGTTTTTACTTCATGGAACTGATCCAACAAAAGTGTTACAAATAGCTCGTGAAGGTCTCAATGAACGATTTTCATCTCGCTCTTGCTTTGGTTTTGGTTCCTACATGGCAGAAGATGCGGGAAAAGTCGATCAGTACATCAAGCCGGATGAGTTTCATCATTGGCGAAACAAAACTCTTCATGACAAACTCTATGTTCACAGGAGACACCCAGGCAGGGCCCTTGAGAGCTTTTTAGTAGTATGATGTAGTGATGTCAAACAAAAAAGAGTGTGTTTACTGGAAACAGATAGGTGCAATGGTCCGATACAATATGGGTTTTGCTATGTTTTCGCTGAAATCCAAAATGGCTAGATTTCCTTGTGATTCTTTCTTGGTCAGCAAACACCATGTCCAGGCCGATGTTTCTACATCTTTGTATGTCGCTCAAGTCTTGGACTTCTTGCTCGCACACGTGATGGGAACATGACTCTGGAAGGTCACTCAGTCTGGGCTCAGGCTAAACAAAGAGCACGGCAACGAGAGTTCGACTTTGCCCCGCATGTGTGGCCACAACTACGCTCCTCGAAAAAAAAACATTCCATGTTTTGATTTGATATTAGGACGATATACTGTTGATAGAAGAAATCCTGCACCTTCTGAGATACATGAAAGCCTACTAAAAATGGGATGTTCTCAGTTCTCCATATTGACTGGTAAGCCGGTTTTTTTCTATCTCATTTCATAATACGTTTGATGGACAACCCCAAATCCTGTACCACAGGGTTGATGATATATAGGGTTTTAAACATCCCAGTTGGTAGCTCCCAGAATCCTCCCAGACCAGTTTTGCAGACACTTCCCAGATCTATATATTATATAAATTATAGTTCTTCTGCGTTTTTGAAAAGCTGCCTGGGTGCTGCATTCACCATGCACATCTATTCGCAACATCTTCGGCTGAACTTCATTTTTGGGAGTTAAAATCTGAAGCTCCTTGAGGCGGGGCAAGTGGAAACAGTGAAGGTTTGGATTTCTTCAGTTTCAATCAATTTTTGACCGCCCCAGCCGAGGCTATCACAGCCAGTTGGTGGAGCGAACCCCTGCCGAAGAACTTGTACAGATACCTCAAGGACGACCCATTGTAGAACGATATCGGGAATTTGTAACGACTCACAGCGAGCGCATTTATCCAGAGTACTTGCTAGCAGTTCGGCGTGTCCAAGAGAGAGAAGTGCATTTTTAAGAGAAATGATCTTGAAATGTTTTCACTGGTTTCCGAATGCAAGTGTATGTAGCCTCCACAAAAATGGTCTATGGGATTGTGTCATCTATTCTGAAACCAGTGTAGTTTTGTGGGTTAGGCGTTCCAGAGAAACTTGGACCGGTTTAGGATGGTTTAGGCAAATCATTGTTTAAATCACTGCGCTACCAAGCGATGGGCAGTTTCTCCTGGTGCATCAAATTGATTGAGACGAGGGGAAAACAGAAAAAAACATTGGATTTTTGTGCTGGAAATCGCCCCGTGGTCAGTGGTTTCGTCAGCAGCCGCTAGTCAGAGTATGCTCTAAAGTCGTCATAGGTTCTTTGGATCTGTTGGCAGTTGATTACAGCGAGGGGGGGGGGGGTGAGGGCGGCGCATAAAATCATTGTTTTGTATACACTGCTGCTGCAATTTCTCAAGTTGCTGCTGCTTTTATGTGGGAGACCGATTCAGTTCTCGAAATCATAGTGCCTTGATTTGTGGTTTTGCTGCTATTTCCATTAAGACAGCACTGATGCATCCAGTGCAGGCAAAGGGAAGACTGAGCAAAGACGACTATGTCGTGTGGTTTTCAGTAGTTTTTGTCTCTTAGTACAACCAAGTATCGCAAAACTTTGCAGCTTGTAACATCATGGGGCGCTTCTTTCGACGTTTCTACAGTGACGAAGAGCCAGCCCTGGGCCTAGTGAAGACGAAAGTGCTTTGCAAAGTGATGTTAGAATTCGGGTAGAAACTGAGATAAGGTCTATTGCTGTGCTGCCTGCGGGGCACATTTGGCGCAGTACAAGGTCCATTCAGAGTGGTCATTCGCACAGAGTTTGTTTGGATATCTAATGTTGCATGAATTTCGTTTATGCCTTGGGGCCTATCACTTTCAATGACTGCAAATTGATAGCCATTGCGAATTGCAGCTCTCTATCCTTTTTGAGCAGTCTAGGATCTACTTCCCAAATTCCCAATATCTTTGCCTGTTTGTGATATTGTCTTTCTACAATTTCAACTCTTTGCCAGGATCTACTCTCCACCAACTTCCGGGGAAGGTTGGGTTGCAATTCCAAAGCATGTGATTTCAGTACCGCAGCTGTGCTGACTGGCACCGATGTTGTTGCCCTGAATTTGTGATGACCAGAGAAGGACGAACAACTAACAACTCTAACATCTTGAACTCTCAACGTTCATTGGGATCAGTCTTTGGTTTTTTTCTTTCAGGACTGGCAATGCGCTCTTGTTCAACCAGGTCATCAATGTCACAGCAGGAGCGACATACGTTCATTCCAAAGCTCAGGAACTGATTTTTTTGTCTTGTTTCTTCATCCAAATACGTTTTGGAAAGCATTTTCCATAATTTTCCATAGTTTCCCTTTGCGTCAAGTCATCCGTATTTTTTGCAAGGGTAGTCTGACAAGCTTGATCAGCAACGTAGAATAGAATTACTGTAGGGAATCTGTAGGATAGAATTGCAAGAAAAGACTATTTCAATTTTTTTCTAATTGAATTGATTGTTGTCCTTGTTGTTGCAACATTATTCTAGGTGGTGGTTTCAAATATGTTTTATTTTCACCCCTATTTGGGGAAGATTCCCATTTTGACTAATAGTTTTCAAATTAAATGGGTTGAAACCACCAACCAGGTATTGAATGGATCGTTGTTTGATTTTTTGTTTTTTTCTGCCTTGATTTCAACACCGGGGGGAACGAACATAGATAGGTCCTTACCTCGGGAGGACCTTTGGAAGACAGCATCATGACAACAGGCCGTGGTGATGGTGCTGGTGGATGGAACGGGGAATCCCAAGGTTTTTTGGATGTTTTGAAACGCATGGAAAACTGCCATCAACCAACGAGGTTTGCACGTGATCCGTTGCCTTTTCTGCGTGGTTTGCAGCTTTGGCAGCATTGAAATGGGATGCGCAATCCCGAGATGAGAAACCAGTTATGGCAATGGTGGTATGCCAGTGTGACGGTCAACTTCTATAATCTACCACGGTTGGTTGCGGGAAGATGCTACTTCAATCGATACAACCTGGCAAGAGCAGTCTGATCAGTCTGAATCCACCTCTTACAGTTGCTAGTATTTCCACAAGCTACGTTTCTCTGACGGACTTCTTAAGAGGATTTTGTTGACGAAGTTAGATTCTCGTGAAGATTCATGTCGACTGGCAAGTTGTATTTTCCTTAGAAATTCGTTGGGCAGCCAGCGATGCAACAGATGAAGCCATCATCATCATCATCATCATCATCATCATCATCATCATCATTCACTCACGTTCTGGCACTATTTTTCCTAGTCCTATTGATTTCTCACTAAATCACGACCTTTATAGGTCAAGAGCGCGTGGGTTGGAAGTATGAGGCGGGCAATTCCGCGATCGTGCGCCTTTTTTTGGTGATGCATCAAACGACGTGACCCGAACTCAAACTCAAAGGTGAAGTGTAAGGGTGACATCCAACGAATCTAGGGGATTTTTTAGCAAAAAAAGGTTCACTTTGAATCCATTTATCTACAGATTGGGCCCAGATTTGTCCTACAAAGAGTGATAATATGCTTCGCTGCTGCTTCGCTTCGCCTTTTGAATGAATCAAACAGGTGGCCTTCGAGGAAGATCAGAAATACAAGGTCCGGGGTAGTTTTTTTGTTTTTTTTCTTCGGTTTTGTTGATTTTTGTTTTTTTTCGAGGAAGGTGGCAGATTTTTCTTCAATAAAGGCGAGGGGTTGCAGGAATATTTGTTGTTTTGGGATGATATTATGTATCAGTGATGCCAGTGGTTGAACAAAAACCGGCTGACGTATCGCATGTAAAAACATGAATATAAATTGCTTTGAAGTCCTTGAAAGTTTGCTGAGTCATGCAAAAAGGATCATTAATCGTAATCAGAGAAAAGTGCAAGCAATATAGCTGAATTCAACCCATCCCTTAGCAATTAGCTGAAACAACACCATGAATATTTTTGTTGCTCATTGATCCCTTCATCATCCCTCATTCAAAAAAAATGTCTCTGCAGGAGGGTCGCTTCATTCTGGAAGAAGAGTTGATGTTGTCCACCATTTGAGGCCTTCATCAGGGTCTGCTACGCTCTGTAAATCATGTCGATTTGAACAAAAAAAGACTGGTTGGTGGTTTCAAACACTTTTTATTTTCACCCCTACCTGGGGAAGATTCCTATTTTGACGAATATTTTTCAACAGGGTTGGTTCAACCACCAACTAGAAGAGATGCATGTCACCACTCAGATCCCCACTGGGCGAATCTTAACAAGGAATTATTGACTCAAGAAACTAACGATTTCCATCAATTTCCATGACCTCGGGACGTCTCATAGGAATCTTCACGCCAGCCATGAAACCACAGGCACCAAACAGCTCGCAGGCCGGGGTCCTGGCAGTCGACATTTGGATAAAAAAAAATCCAAAAAAGAGGTCCTAAACTCCTAAATCGACATCTAATTGAACTTGCCCGGGGAGAGGGATATATTATTTTTTATTGATCTAATTGTTGATTGAAAGTCGCGTTTGTTGATATTTCAATCCGCGGCTTGAGTGCTGCTTGCACTGGTAAGGCTGGTGAAATTGAAGAGAAGGAGGGCCCTTGCGGCCGTTGCAGACGTGGCCCTTCTGAAAGGCATCATCCACTGGTGAAAATTTACAATAGTAACACATTATCCTGAATCAATATTTTGATGGATCCTGAATTTTGTTGGACTGCTTTTATTTGATGATTTTGATGATGCCTCTGACAATAGATATTCATGCAACCTGTTGGAAAATCGACTGTCTCTCAAAAGTAGAGCCGGTCCTATGACTATGGCAGTTCTGGGAGAGTCCTTTGCGTGCCGCTATATAGAGTGGTGTGCATGATTTGTTATTTTTATATACGTACACTTACCTATCAGTACCTATCAGCAGCCTTGAAATGTAGATATCGATGTCAGACTATCATATGACTCGCATGTTTGTTCGTTTTTTCGAAGCAGATCCTGTACGTGCAGGGCTCTGCGAGATCGTTTTGAGTCAAACACCGTCCCGTTGAGATGCAAGTGCATCCAACAGCAAAAAGCTATCAGAAGAGGACGGAGCCATGGCTGTTTGAGGATTTTTTTTAATCTATTGCTTACGGACTGCTGAAGATATCAGCAGAAAATATGAACGGAACCATCAGCAAGAAAGCGATAGAAGTGTTTTTCAGATTAGGACGGAACCAGATCGGCAGAGGACAAAGTTGTGCCTCCAATTCTACATGTACAAAGTTGTTCGGTGGCGTGTTCGCCGAAAAAATCTGGACGCTGAATGGCGGTCCGGTCCCTGTGTCATTTCAAGCGGCACAGATCTTGAAATGCCTGAAACAGCTGAGAAGCAGACGGCTAAACTTGCGGTATAATTCAGAAAACTCATCAAAACGGATGTGACAGGGATCATTAAAATTACTGTACTTATTTGGGGGGGATCAAACAATGCAAATGATGCAAATGCATGATAAATCTGACAGAGTTCCCCTTAAAAGTGCATTGGCCTTGCCTTGTCCCTCAGCTATCAGGTACTGCCGTTTTTTCAGCAGTCTACATTGTTGCTGCCGTTGAACGGCCCCATTTTTTTCGTGGCAAGGCACCCAATCATTCACTACCGACATAATGGACCGTACATTGGGGTCGGCTAAGAAACCCTGTAAGACTTGGAAAATCATCACCACTATTTTACTCAGGGACCTTGATTCACCTTCACTATCCATATCTATCCACTATTACAGGGTCGTGCCTAAACTATACAGACTTTGCAGCACTAAACTATATGGCCAGAAGTATGAGACGAACTCTTCCGAACACTATGAACACTGTATGCAGCACTCCATGCCATGCTCAATATATGTGCACCATGCGGTACTTTCTTTTCAATCACACTCGCAGTGTAACATTAAATAGAGCATCATCTACAACACTAGTAGACTATGCAAGGCATGTAGCACAGCCATGTGCAACACATCACAGAACAACATTTGCAGCACGAGGTACTACACTTCATCATGCATACGAACATATACAGTTCACCATTTGCAATACCACATGCAACACTTGCGACCCTACGGCATACAGCACATTACAGCACTGTATATGGCACTAGATGCAGTGCCAATATATCGCTACAGAAGATTTATGTATATCATGATAATGAGATTATACAGATACATATTATATATATACCCGTGATACATACGTAAAGATAATGAGCATGTATATATAGTATGTATGAGCATATATATACTATATACACATATATTGACATATATTATAGATCTTAGATTCTATACAGGTCCTCCTTCATCTCACGTTCACTCTCACAATTCCGGGAAAGATGCACGTGTAATCGCCTGTATCTAGAGAAACAACACCACACTACTTACACACCCTGCAATATATTCCATAGCTTGCGATGTTTGTGATGTCAGAAGATCAGGCCCCATTTCACTCCATGTCCTCAAGTTTTTTCAGCCTCAAATGAGGGAGCAGGTCCTTCACGCCGGTTGGGTTGTGACGCACCTGCTTCGATCTTTCTTTGAGAAGCGCCATTCAGAGGAACTGGCCTTGCATCTCACAGACGAGGTGCAGAAGCTGCAGGCAGAGGTTGATCGCACTCGACGGATTCTTGCGGGGTACGGAAGTTTGCTGGAGAAGTGTGAGCACAACACTCGGGGACGCGATTGGTTCAATCTTTTTTGCGTACTCGTTTTGTCAGCTCTCATTCTGTGGTGGATTTTTCTCAGATCTAGGGACACTCGTGCTGTCAGCAAGATTCCTGCGGTGAGCCTCGGAGACACAGGGGGTTCAAGTGATTCAGATCATCAGCCTGAGCCAGCAGTGGCTGCCAAGAGATCTGTTGGGGGTGGGCCTTTTCGCCCCTCGCATTTTTCAACTCGTAAGAGGTGAGAATGGCGGGTAATCCAGAAGATTACTCGTTAGATGTGGCCGAACCACAGGTTGCTTTGCACTTCCTGCATGATGCAAATGGGGTGGTATGGCACCATAGGTTGTTGATTTCGAAACTGGGGCCAGGGAGGTGGATTGGTGCATCTCCCGACTTGGAGCTAGAAATCATAGACCTAGTAGCTCAGAGGCATCGAATTTTACCAAGACGATCATTGTTCCCAGATGACATTAAGGATGACCTTTATGCATTTGATCCCATTAGTAAGGCCGACTTGGAGAGACTGAAACGTGAAAGCCGAACCATGGCCGTGGTGTTAGGGGACGAAGACATGGAAGAGATTGAGTCTCGAACATGGGTGTTTTCTGACCCCGAATCATCGCAGCTAGGTACAGCGGTTCCCATTGACAGGCTCCCCCAAGCAGTTACATTGGGATCTAGGGGACTCTTGGACATTGATGGTGAGATTGTTGGCATTGAGGAGATAGACCAATCAACCATTTCATCTTTTGCCGAATCCAAGAAGGGATCAACAGGTGATCTCCGATTGATTGGCTTGCACCGGGATGGGAAAGAATGTCGTTTTATCCCCTTTCAAGAGGCTATGGGTCTTCTTAGAGAGAGCTCGTTCTCTGATTGGGGTTTCAAAGGTCCAAGGGCAGTGAAAGAGTTTCTGGGTTCAGTGCATGAGAGTGGAGTGGACTTGGGAGCGTATCATTTGCAGTGGGCCAAGAATAGCAATGTCAATCCCCATTCGTCCATTTGTCATGAGCACCGCAACTTACTGGAAGTCCTCAGGTTGGGCCTGCTTCGGGGCCAACTTGATCTTAGCAACTTGTTGTGTGCAGAACTTCTGGTACGTAGGGTGGTGCAACTCGAAGTCGCCGTTGCACGCAATAGCCACACTCCTGATTTTGCAGGATTGGATTTGCTCATGGAAAATCTTTTGTCTGAAGGAGGTGCAGCATCGACACGTTCCTTGGATGAGTGGATGACTTCAAAGTTGAAAGAAAGAGCAGCCATTGCAAAACAGACTAGATTGTTCAAGGAGGAGGCCAGCTTGAATGCGAAGAACAAGGGGGCTTTCGTGACAGATTCGGATGGACCATCTAATTGGAGGAGGAAGAAGAAGCAGCCAAAAGCCAAAGCAAGCGCCAGCTCTTCTGGCGCAGGAGATCAGTGAGTTAGAGTGCTGAACCCGTTCGCCTTTCGTCACCAGGATGGAGCGGGATAGCTTTGTCGGTGGCAAGTCTCCCTGGGCTGCTTTCAGAAGTCACGGGGATCCGTTCCCCCTCTCACCGAGTTGGATTGAATCCTGCTTGGAGGATGCTGGGGTGAGTTTTCCACAGCGAGGAGTATGGACGGCCAAAGCCTTAAACTGCCTTGCTCTGCATGGAGCGAATTCAGATTTTGATGCGTTGCTGCGTGGTGTGACGCCAAACCTCACTCAGAAAGCCGTGGCTTCTCGTCTGCTTGAGTGTTTCAAAGAAGCAGGTCCTGAGCCAGAAAACATGGACGGGCCTAGTGCCTTGAAGGAGTTGGTGTCATGCAAAGACCTCTATCATGAGGAGCCAGCTAACCTTGCCCCTTATGAATTTTCCAAAATCAAAGTCCTCAACAGTGAGCTCAATCCTAGACCTCTTCGTGAAATCGTACCTAGATTTGTTCGAGGCATCATAGATCGATTTGACACCATGATTGAAAAGTCTGCAGAAGAAGTAGCATCCAGTAATCCTTGCAACATCAAACCGTATTGGGACCCAAAACTAAGATCATCACCCCGAGAACTCAAGAAGTTAGTGGTTAGACTCTCGCAGATAGGCCTTGTTAGCTTTCGCACAGGTATCAAAGAGCAGATCGGAATCTTTTGTGTTCGAAAGAAAACTCCTGAGTTCCACCGTCTTATCATAGATGCCCGCAGAGCAAATCATGCTCATCGTGTTCCGCCCGTGACTAGATTGGCCACCCCTAGAAGTTTCCTTGACATTCAGATGCATTCTAGAGGGGAAGGGCAACCATTGGGATATGGGTTGGAAGCAGATGTCTCCGACTGTTTTTATAACTACTTGTGTGATGAAACAGCCTCCTGGTTTGGTATCCCTTGCCCCTTAACCTGTCGACAATGGAAAGCTTTGGGATGGCCGGGGGGTAAGATATATTCAGATGAGACCAAACTCTTTTATGAACCCGATGATGATAAGATCTTGTTTCCGGTCTCTGCATGGGTTGGGCATGGGCTTTGTTTTTGGCCAATGAAGCGGTCGCCTTTGCTGTGTGTGATCGCATTGAGAAACCGTTGTCGGAGGTCAGAGACCGCCTGCCTGCGCCCGACTTTGGACCTGAGGCAATAACGGCGGTGTATGTGGATAACATTTCAATCATGGCTCCCACGCCAGAAGCAGTGAATCGTGCCCGTCATCGGATTGAAGAGAGGTTCAAGTTAGATGGGATTCCTTTGACTTGGTCATCTGATTCGCCTCAAGAAGTGTTGGAAACGATCGGCGTAGTTTTCGATTTTCGACGAGGTGTCGCCAGAATCAAGAGCCGTCGACTGTGGAGGACTTTTTTGGCGGGAAGGGAACTGCTTAGACGAAGAAGAGTTTCGGGCAAACACTTGGAGATATGGGTTGGTCATGTGACATCACTTGCTTTGTTGTTTCCTGGTATGCTCTCGTGTTTCTTCCACATATATCGTTTCTTGCAAGAAAATCGGGCTCGGAGAGCCGAAGTGTGGGTGGAGGTCCGTCGAGAGATCCAGTTAGCCTGAGGTTTGTTGTGGCTCTGTCGAGCCGAGATGACCTTTAATCCCATTCGTCAAGTAGACATAGGTGATAGCTCAACTGATGCATTCGCCATGATGACAACGTGGGCCTCAACACAAGAAGTAAAAGAAGCATGTCGTTTTAGGGAGGGCTGGCGATTTCGTCCACTTCCAGAATCACTTCGTTGCGCCGTGTCCGAATCAAGCAGGGATAAATTAATACATGCACTTGATAGTTTGCAGTCCGAACATCATGGACCGATAGGAGATCAAGAGCTGAAGCCGACTAGTTGTTTTGGGGCTGGGGTGTCAACTCAATACGCCTCATGGCTTTTAGAATCACAAGATCCAAGTAGTTGGCTTAGGACCAGTTCGGTAGCTAGTCAGCTAAAGGCTTCATCAACAAGAAGGGTTGTCGTCGAAGCTCCAGCCTTAATGCAACCACTGTCGGAGGACTTGGTGAGAGCAGACAGATTCTCACTTCTTTGGAGGAGACGATGGAGGGGCAAGGGAGGTCACATTACTTTGAAAGAAGGTAGAGTGGCTTTGAGTAGTTTAAAGAGATCATGCAGGGTTGTAGGGTTACATGGCAAAGTAAAATTGACTTGTACAGATAATCTCAGTTGTTTGTGTGCCTTTGAAAAGGGTAGAACTGGCGATTTCAAATTGAATCAACTTTGTCGTGTTGCAGCCGCCTACCAGGGCGCTTGTGGCATCAAGTGGCGTCTTAGACATATTGAAACCAAGAGAAACCCAGCAGATCATGACAGCCGGTTCACCCAGCATTCGTCAGACTGGGGGAACAGGAGGTTGGTGCACGATAGGGGAAAGAAAAATCCTACCCCCGCTAGATTTGTCCCTCCTGGATCAACCGCTTTGCCGAGTTCTCCATTGCCAGCGCAGACCCACTCAGTGGGTACCGCGACAGACGGTCGGGCGGTCCCAGGAGGTTGTGGAAATCAAAAGAAGGGTGATTGTAGAGATAGATTGAAAGATAAAATTCAATCCCAACGGAAACCTACGTCCGTTGGGATTGAAATTCTCCACCAAAAAGACCTAGTCCCCGACCCCTATAAAGGGTTTGAAGTTTGAACCAAAGGGCACATCCTTATTCCCAGGATCAGATGCATTCTCTAATCGTGATAACTCACCCATAAAACAGGTTCTTCAGATACATCCCCAAATGGTGAACGATCCCAATGACAAGACACTTGTTGCAGAGGAGGCTAGGCCGCCCGAGCCGGGCATTAAATCCTCTTCGTCCGTGACTTCAGCAATTAATCCCAGAGGTCATAACAAGGGTCTTTTTCTTGAAATCTTCGCCGGCATTGGTAGATTATCTGGTTGTTTAAGGGATGAGAACGTAGGAGTTTTGGATCCCATCGAGCTTAAAAAGGGGCCAGTTTTTGACATGAGAAGAAGGTCTTCCCAACGAACTATTCTAGCTTGGATCCGTAGCGGACGCATATCGGTTGTCCATTTGGGAACTCCGTGTACGGTCTTCAGTAGAGCCAGACATTTCATTCGACACACAAGAGAGAAGGAGAGAATAGGATTGGAGTTAGCCTTGTTTTCTGCAGAAGTGATAGCATTATGTAACCGATATAAGGTACAGTGGTCCCTAGAAAATCCCAGACATAGTCGGCTTTTTGAGGTGCCCATTTTAGCTGACCTTTTGCAACCTTCCTTTCCTATTGCCGCCGAAGAAGAATACTCCTTGGAAACCCTAGGTCCATTGATGTAGCCTTGTCTTTGTATTTCACTGACCTTTATGAGGATGGAGAACCTTACAACTTGGCATCATATGCTCTATATGGATACAGTGTTTTGAAGGTGGATTTGTCGATTCCTGAGAAACAGATGTTCCCCCAAGCCCGAATGGCATTGAAACGTTGGTCAACATCGTCGCCTACTAGCTCTAGAACAGGAGCTGACCCTCTCATCTGGTATCTGATGGCAGATTGGATGGCCGGGCAGTCCCCTGCAGCAGCTGCAGCTTTGTTGATCCAAATCGATAGCTATGCTAGACCGTCTGAAGTGTTGAACATTGCTCGACAAGACATTATCAGGCCAACATCAAAACAGTGTAAGTATTGGGGCATTATTTTCGGAAATTCCGATCTGGACCGAGTTACAAAAACCGGAACACAAGACGACACGGTGCTACTGGATTCACTGGACCGTGACTACGCTCCTAAACTCCTACAACTGGTTTTCAAAGCATGCAAGGGTCCGTCAGATTTGCTTTTTCCTGACTTGACTTTGGCACAGTACGAGGCCTTGTTTCGACAAGCCAAATCTGCTTTGGGCATTCGGCTGGAGTTGACACCACATTCTGTACGTCAACAAATCAAGCTCTCAGAGTGAAATCCAAGCACGAGGTCGTTGGAGGACATCCAAGAGCATTTTGCGATATCAGAAGCCAGGACAAATGTTGGCACGCATGGGCAAAATACAGCAAGCAGTGTGGGACCAAGCTGCCAACGCATTGCCGCGACTTCTGAAAAAGTTGCAAGTGTTCTATAAGGGGTGAACCACATTTCAAAATGATTCACCAATCCCACTATAGTGCATTGTGGCATGAAAATCTTGCTATGGAAATTTCAAAGAAATGGGCCTTTTTGATGATTCGTGACAGTTTCATGGACTACACAAGCTTTGCAGCAAAAGGTTGGGCCGTGGGATGTGCAAGACAGATCAGCAATATATATATTTATATATATATATATATATTAGCATGTAGCTCTGACATGTTTTCTTTAGACCATATTATACAGTTATTTCCTATATACTAGTGTATATACTATACAGTTATTTTATCTATACTATACAGTTATTTTCCCCATACTATACAGTTATTTTATCTATACTATACAGTTATTTTATCTATACTATACAGTTATTTTATCTATATTATACAATTATTTTATCTATATTATACAGTTATTTTTATCTATACTATACAGTTATTTTCTCTATACTATACAGTTATTTTCTCTATACTATACAGTTATTTTTCCTATATTGTACAGGTATTTTTATCTATATTATACAGTTATTTTATCTATATTATACAGTTATTTTATCTATATTATACAGTTATTATGCTTTCTCCAATGCTCTCTGTCGGTCCAATCTTTTTTTCGTTCTTCTGCTTCATGTATATTGTGCCCTGCTGGTAGCAATGCCACCCACCACTTACTGTACAGTGAAAATGAGTGATCCAACCTAGAGTTCAAATTTCACTTTCCTGTCCTCAATGCTTCTGCTTGCTTCACCAAGTTTGCATCGCACTTGATGCCTTTGGATTGAAAAAGTTCAACACATCGCTTGGTAAGCCCCACGCGTGTCTCGCCTGGTTTCAAATCACGTGTCAAACATTGGGCCAAAGTCATTGAACCCTGGAAGTACTTGAAATTGTCAAGCACAACCTTCGCATCATCTTTTGGCATTCCCGGGCTTGGAGTAGCCAAAAACTTGTCCACATCAGATTGCAAGGCGGTAAGCATGCTCTTCAATGAAGATTGCACCAGTGGGTCCACTGGCAAAGCACTCACCACATCCAAAATGGCTTTGAGATCTGGACCAAATGATGTTGCAATCTTGCCACCTACAAAAATCAGCTGCATGCACTCACGATCAGAAACCAATGAGCCAATCATGGACTTGTCCAACTTCTCAGCTTCAAACATGGTAGCCACGGGGTGAGAAGCCTGAATCTTTCCAAACAACTCGGCGAGCAAACCCGTTGCCTGGCCAAGTTCATCATTGCATTGAGACAAGAGCTGCAAGGTGAAGTTGCCAAAGTTCTTGATCATCTTGGAAAAGAAAACATTGGTGCTATCATCATCCTTAACACCAATCATCTTGCCCAAGTCCACGAAGGATGTGACCACCGATGCAAAGGCTGCAATGTGGGGGCACATCTGCTTCAGCACATTGGTCTTAATGGTGTATGTGGGACTTTGCTTCCCCTGCGAAGCAGCAAATGCATCGCCAATAGTCTCCTTGAAGGGTTTGATTGCCACGGATTCTGCAAGCTTCTCATTGAAATAGACGAGGTACTTGGCCAATGGCAGAAGGTTACCAGTCTGACACAAGCAGGAAAGGTCAATAGTAACTTTCTTCTCCGCATTCTCATCAGCTCCTGCTACTGCAATAGTTGCCTGTGAATCTTTCATGAACTTGCCGTAGGTCACATACAGTCTGGTGAAGTCCAAAACACTCTTGCTCTCCTTCCAGGTTTATAACCACCACAAACCAAACTCAAACAAACAATAAACCAACTTTTTGCAATGCAAGAAAACGCAATCAATCACCTGCAGCATATCTCCATTGTCTATTGTCTATTGTCTATGTCTATGTCTATGTCTATGTCTATCACTAGTCTGTTTATGATTCAATTCAAATCAAATCAACGAAACCAGTCCTTGTCTGTGACATCAGCCTCAATGGTCCCCACAATGTTCGCTTGCAGAACAGAATCCAATTCAACCTCTGGCTCCATGACCTTCTGAACAAAGCCATGAAAGGTAGAAGTTGTATGCACCATGAAATTGATCACATATGCCTTGATCATGTTCAGCAACTTCTCGAGGCCAGGCAGCAAGTCTGGTAGAAGCACCTTAATGCTGCCCATCATCTCTGCATCGTTCAATTTGCTGAAAACATCCATCACACTAGCCTCGAAGAGAATGCCTTCATCGCTCATTGAATTTGTTGCCAATGAAGATAGCTTGGGCAAAGCCACCCTTGTCAAGCCACAAATCGAAGGAATGATAGATGTCTTTGCTTCGAGCGCTTCTGCCGTACTCTTTCCAAGAAGCTTCACAAGTGGGACTTTGGGAAGAACTTGGTAAGAAGAACACTCAGCCAGCTCTGTCACTGCACCTGTGATCTTCGTTTCATCCTTCAGATCACCAGCAGCCAAACTTTCGAAAATCAACCCAATCCCGATGAACTTCTTCTCGTATTTCATTCGAACAGCAGCCAGCAAAGCATCATGTAGTTGATCAACACGGGACTGGATGACGTCAACGGTGTCATGCATACTGGACTTCAATTTCTGAGATGCCTTCTCTTGGAACAATGAGGCTTTTGCAACCATGTCTGAGAATTTGACTTGATTCTGTACGACAATGTCGTAGTCACCGTCACGCTCCTTCGTGATGGATTCAGCCGTGATGTCTTTCATGGTCTTTGCAAAATCACCTGCATCACTCAAATCTCGAAGCAAGATTGTGTCCTGCTTGGTCTGTGCAACTTTCTTTGACAGAATGTCACAAACATGCACGCCCAACGGGTAGATGGACAGCGCAGACTGGAAAGGACCCTTTGTTTTGATCATGGTTTGCCTGGCCGTCTCAACTGCATCAACTTCTGACTGCGAAAGAGGCTCGTCGTTGGAGGCAGCATTGAACAAAAGCTGAATCTTTGACATGTCTTCCTTTATGCCAGTCTTTTCAAAGGATGCAGCAAGCTTGGAGTCAAGGACCGTTTTCATGAAGGACAACACCTGGTTGATGCAGGTCTTCATGAAATTGTTCTTGTCATCCGTGTAGTTCGGCCTTGCTGAGTGAATGGATGGATGTATGCTGAAATTTATGTTTCATCAATATATTGCATTATAAAATATTGTATTATATGTTGTTCTATTAAATCTATACTATGCTACATACACTATATTATCAAATTATTAATATTAGATTATATAATATTGTATTATATGACTAAATTATAAGATTATATTGCATTTTATTATATTTTGAGATTTCTATTCATTCTATCATACTTTTATATTTTATGATATTATATTATTTGTGTATATTAAATTATATTAAAGTATAGAATATAAAATTATTTAGATTATATCATTATATCATATTATATTAGCTACCGTATTATCTATCTATCTATATGAATCGAATATATCAGTACACTGTCGTTCAAAAAACCAAATCACAAAAACAGCAAAACAAAAACAATAATGAACCCAAGTCGAAATACCCTGCGTCACCAGAATAGTCTTTCAGCATGAATTGGTTCATGGCAAACGTGATGATTCCAATCTGGAACTCCTTGACGACCATCTGCAAGCCATCAGAAGAAAGATCTTTGGGTAGAACAGAACAAATGCCATCAGGATGCTTATCCTTGCAGTCTGGGTCAAGAAATTCCACCATGTCATTCAATCGATTTTCATCGATCATCTTCTGTGCACTCCTCTGGCAAATGATGTTCATGACCTGCACGGGGATAACCACATTCAAGCCCTGAAGTGTCCCAAGTCGTAGCTGCAAGGTTTCTGCGGATGCCTCTTTGTCCTGCAGAGCCTCCACAAACTCACCAATGCCCTCCACCAACGCTCTGCTGTCTTTAAGATTCTGCCAAACTGTCTCAGCCCTGCATCCAGGTCCTTGAGATTTGATCATGTCAACAAAGCTCTTGTGGGATTCGTTGAGTCTGGCATCAAGCTTCTCGAGCAGCTGGTTGCACTTCTGCATTGAAATTTGCATCACTCCATTGGAGTCTTCGAGCTGAAGCTTCAACTGATTTGCTTGAAGCACCACTGCTTCAGCCCTGTCAAGCTCTTTGGTCTCAGATCCAGCCTTCTTTTTGGCCTGAGGGTTCATGAATGCATTGAAGATAGCAGAAGATGTAAAAGTGCCTGACGAATCAGCAGACGAAGCAACATCTGAGGCATTTGGTGCACCAGCAGCAGCACCAGATTGAGCCCTCCTCTTTGGAGCCCCATCCCTCTTTGGAGCAGCCTTAGCAGCAGGATCCTTTGGAGTAGTCTTTCTCCTCTTGGATGCGCCGTTGTCCGCGTCTTCATCACCACCAAATGCGGAGGAGGAGCCACCCCAAAGCATGGAAAAGATCTCTTCTTCCTCCGTGGCACCACTCTTTGCAGGGCCCTTCCTGAGGAAAATCCATACGGACGGCAGCAAATAAAACAGACATTCATTCACAAGTATGGCGGTCATGGAGGTAGTTGAAAAGCGCATACTAAAACATTCAAGGCTGCCCGGTAAACAAAGCAAGAAAAAATCACTAATGACATCAATATCAGGGGTCAGAGTAATCTCACCATCATCCTTTTCTCCAGCGCTGACTCGAACCTTCTTCTGAGCTGCTTCGAACGCTGATGTAGCAGCATCATCGTCAGAGTCACCTCCATCAGCAATCTTGTGAATTTTCTTGGCTGTCTTGTCAGAAGTCGCAGAAACCTCGATGGCACCTGAAATTTGGAATGGACATGCTATCTGTTTCTTACTTGCTTGTCAATGACATAGTTATAGGTACGGTATATATTGTAGTATTGGTATATTACATAGAAAATGTTTTTGGTTTTATACTCTTTAGAAACTCTATAATATCATATATTATTTATAGTCTAGTTATTCAGAAATAATATCATATATTATATCAATATCTTTACAAACTTATAGTTGAGTCTTACATTCAAAAAACACCTGCAACAAATAACAAACGAATTCTGTCAAAAAGAATTTGTACTCCATAAATGAAAGGGAAGGTACCAAGGACCCAGTCTTCCATGATCACTCCTTTGACTTGTTTCCCCTGGTGCTGAATGGTCTGCAAGCGTTTGGGAATTTCTTTGCCATGCTTCTTGAGAATCTCTTTTGGCCAAAGATATCCAAGAATCTCCTTTGTGCTGAAACTGCTGGATTGTTCGGCAGTGGCTTGTGTATCACCTGCAAAAAATACATGACGTGTGTTTGAAAAAACGATCATATCTGCAAATTAAAATCGTATTGTAACATATCCTTGTCTGTCTTTGTTACAAAACATCTATCCAACACCAAACTCAATCAACAACACTTCGAGTGACCTTGAGAACGCGTACGTTTCCCCGATTGGCGGCTTTCACAATACTCCTTCCACTTGGTATCGTATGCTGCCTGGTTCCCAGCATCTTCCAAATGCTTCTCCAGTGCAGTCGATGTCATTTCCAAATATGCAGGAACTGTCTTGATAAAACTATAGCAAGCCCTGCAGTCCTTGCTGCCTGGGCATCGGCGTGCCAATGTATCGCCTGGTGCAGCATCCTTCACCAGCGGATTGGGCGACTCACCGAACACCTTCTTGCAAAATTTGCAAGACGAAGCAACTTTCTTTGGTGCCATCAATCAACAAACAGGACTAGAAGGAGCACCGGCCCACTAGTCAGTCTCCCTGTGACTTGAATACTCCTGAAATTGCTGACAATCAAAATATATGTCTTACACGATGCAACAGACAAGTTTGAGATGATAGCTCGAAACTGTGTTCGCTTGCAGTCTTCGGAAATGCACAAAAATCATCAGGGATCAAAAAATGAATCACATCAAACAAATGAGATGCGTGGCAACTGACTGAAGCTACATCTTTGTCCCTTCGTGCTCAACCAAACGAAACAAACAACCAACCAACCAACCAACCAACCAACCAACCAACCAACCAACCAACCAACCAACCAACCAACCAACCAACCAACCAACCAACCAACCAACCAACCAACCAACCAACCAACCAACCAACCAACCAACCAACCAACCAACCAACCAACCAACCAACCAACCAACCAACCAACCAACCAACCAACCAACCAACCAACCAACCAACCAACCAACCAACCAACCAACCAACCAACCAACCAACCAACCAACCAACCAACCAACCAACCAACCAACCAACCAACCAACCAACCAACCAACCAACCAACCAACCAACCAACCAACCAACCAACCAACCAACCAACCAACCAACCAACCAACCAACCAACCAACCAACCAACCAACCAACCAACCAACCAACCAACCAACCAACCAACCAACCAACCAACCAACCAACCAACCAACCAACCAACCAACCAACCAACCAACCAACCAACCAACCAACCAACCAACCAACCAACCAACCAACCAACCAACCAACCAANACACACACACACACACACACACACACATACAGTATTTCCCATACTATACAGTTATTTTCCCCATACTATACAGTTATTTTCCCCATACTATACAGTTATTTTCCTCATACTATACAGTTATTTTCCCCATACTGTACAGTTATTTTCCCCATACTATACAGTTATTTTCCCCATACTATACAGTTATTTTCCCCATACTATACAGTTATTTTCCCCATACTATACAGTTATTTTCCTCACACTATACAGTTATGTTCCCCATACTATACAGTTATTTTCTCCATACTATACAGTTATTTCCCCCAAACTATGCAGCTATTTCCCCAAACTATACAATCATTTCCTTCAAAGTATAGAGTTATTTTCTCATATTGTCCGAAACTTTAAGGAAAAATGTATAGTCTGTGGAAACATTGTTTTATTTTTGGTAGCACTAATTGTATTGGTAACACTAATTGTATTGTTATATAATTATTTCCCCAAAATAATGCAGCTAGTTTTCTCCAAGTTATACAACTATTTTCCCAAACTTTCGGAAAACAGCTGAATAATTTGGGAAAACTAACTGTTTGTTTTTTGGGATAACCTAATTATATTGTCGAACAAAGTTTAGCAGTCTAACTTCCGACCATATGAATGGACAGTGGAAAAGCAGACAAGAAAAGTCAAATCAGAGGAGAGAAGATCAACACGCGAGTATACATATTCACTAGAAAGAAGATACACATACACTTTGAGTTAAGAAAGGAGCTACCCTTTTGGAAACAACACAATGAGAAGGCCCGGGTTCATTTTTTCCCTCGGGCGGCCCAGGTTTATTTCTTCCCTTGGACCTTTCTTTTTTATGAGTTTTGGTTTGGCCTTCAGGCTCTTGAAGCTCTCTTTCTTCATTCTTCCTACCTTCCTCCTTCAAGAACCGCTGTGTTTTTCAATCCTTTGTGTTTCCTGATGTTGTATTTTCACCATCAGAATTATACGGCCAGCTATTTGGACTGAACAATAACTTTACACTTGTTCCGGAATTTCTTGTGATGCTTACCAAAAGAACTGCAATTCCGAAAGGCAGAATTCCCAATCACCGTCACAACTCTGCTATCCACAGTTTCTTTTCACCTGTATCAAAACGTTTCTTTCCATGTTTCCCGAGATCACACAAACTCCGCTGGATGTGGCCTTCATGACCCCTGGTGTTTTTGTGATGATGATGCATAAATTATTCATATCATATATCATATAAATCATATATATTATATCAATCATATATCATATATATTATATGTTTTGTATAGCATATACCATATATCATCACATGATATCATTTTTCATTTGCGGNCATATATATTATATGTTTTGTATAGCATATACCATATATCATCACATGATATGTTATAAATAAAAATTATATGCAAATGGTTGGATTTGATTTACCATCAATGGAAACGTTTGTCCATCGTCATCGTGTGTTTTGTTTTCCAAACATCAAATGATCAAAAAACACAACTTCAACCTCAACCTTATTGTCTCCCTTGAAGAGTAGGTTGGTTGGTTGATTTTGTTTCTCAATGGCTCAACAAAACTTCCTACTATTCTTGCCTCCATAACTCTCTCTCTCTCTCTCTAGCAGCTGCCTTAGTTTTTTTGCATGCACTGTGTCTATGTGTACGATCGGAATGTTCTGAGATTGATTGTTTCGGGTTTCTTTCACACACATCATTCAGTGTGAAAAGTCAAACATGCAAAATAGCATCCTCAGGTATTTCTCACTTTCATGCCAAGACTTTGTTTTAATTCAATGCTTAATTGAGCATGCTGCTCCTTGGATACAGTATGGCCTTTAGCCAGCCACTGAAGCAACAAATCTGCATCATGACTACCACGTATCCAACATATGCATTTCGAATGACTCTTGCAATTGCCTCTAAGACTTTCAATACCACGTGCATCTACCATAGTTTTGATTTCTCCCAAAACAATTGTTTTAGGGGATGGTGATTGTGGAATTTTCCTCACCACCTGAGCTACAATCCCTCCAGATCTCATATGATGGACCTCAATTCTAGACCCATCAGGTTCAACACTCAATAATTGTATTCTGTTTGAGCTGACTGATGCATTCCCAACACCCGAAAGCTCATGAGTGTCACCACCACCAGATGCTTGAACAGCATCTGCTTGAACACCACCATCTGGCGCTTCAACATTCACGCTGGAAGAAACCACCTCATCAGGAAACGATGGAGCCTTAGTTGACAACGAACGCGGTCCACCAGTCGTAATATATACATATATATATATATAGATATATAAATAATTTGATATGTCACTATGTCACTATATTAAATCATATATTTATATATTCTATATACATCGATCGGTACAGCCAGACAAACGGGTAGGCGGAAAGGAAGAAAGCACAAAGCTACCAAAAATAAGCGAAACATCAACATCCAGACTCCAAGTGATATGATTCGATTGATACGTCTAATCTATATAGCTTCTTTGCTTCGAAACTCCTAAGGGGATTTCATTTTAGATAGTCGTGGTGACTGCATGTTACTGCAAACAAATTCCTTGTGCTAACCTGCTAAACACACATAAATACATGTGATTCAAAACACTGCATGAACTTTCTTCCAACCCACCCTTGCAGCATCAAACATAAACCTGATTGTTTTCATGATCCATCTATGTAACAGAGGAAGTTTTGAAAAACATGCGAGAACTTGTTTTTGTTGTTTTTGCACCTTTGCAAATGGATTTTGTTGTATCCAGGTAATTTTTTGCTGTTCAAATGAAGAAACAAAAGGCAAAACATACTATACTGTATAGTGTCTGTTTCCTGTTCACCACCAGGAGAAGCATTCTCTGCTAGCACTGCTACATCTTGAAACGTCTCAAAATCCTCGATGTCGGCGCATGGATCCTCGCTCGCAACGCCCTCCTCAAATCGTGCCCAATTTGAAACGTCAGCAGTGGTATCATGACCCTCGCAGATGTCATAAGCGGACCGTAAGGCATGCAAAGATTCACTGCTGACAAAGCTCTGCAAGCATGGATCATCCAAAACAGGATTGCCAGTTACCACAGCAGCAGGTTCGTCCAAGAATGAAACCTCCTTCCGTTTTGCTGACTTCTTGCTGCAGCTGCTGATGTTGTTTCCTTTCCGTTTTTTGGTAGCTGGTGTATCTTCAGAACAAGCGTGCTGTTGCTCCAACACGCTCAGCAAATCAAAATGCGTCTCCTCCGCGTCGTCAATTTGATCACCATGGTTCAAGCCAGTATCCTCACCACCATCATCCGGGTCAGGACTGTCTCCGGGGGCAGAATCAAATGTCGCAGTCATCTCAAGTCCACTGGATGATACACCTGTGATCACGACTCTGCTTGGAAGAATGTCTTGAAAATGCATCACATGAGCCGATACCATAGTAGAATCTCGAGCTGGGTCAACACGAACAGGCAAATCCAACAAGTGAGCTGCAAACTGGTCAGATGTAAACATTCGCAAACGCCCTGCAGGCTCGGGCTGCAAAGGCAAATGAAAAGAACCCTCTGGCTTCACATAGAGCAGAGTCTGTAGTTGCAGAACTAACCCAGCAAACTCTGACGTGCCCTGATCATAAATCCCAAGGTCCCAATCCACTGGCTCCAAGCAAACGAAGACCTGCTGTGCTGGGTGTGTTCCTGATCTGGATGAAGGCGCAGTCAGGAACGCATATTGTCGATAATCATCTCCACATGTGTCTCGAACTTCAAATCTGCAGAGGACGTCTGCTTGGACGACCTTCTGCAAACCACCCATCCTTTTGTTGGCAAGCAGTGTTCAAGAAACACAAAAGAAATTAACTAACTAAGTGTATAACTAACTAATTAATAACTACTAACTAACTTACTAACTAATTTACTTACTTACTTGCTTACTTACTTACGTACTTACTTCTTTTAATCATACATTGTGTGGAACCAATGCATTGTTTTTTGAAAAAAGTTCCTTCCATACATATACAAACAACAATGGATTGCTTTTTGAAAAAACTTCCACCCATGTATCATATACAAAGAACGAATGCGGCCTTGTGTCTGAGCAACAATATAATTGAACAACTCCATAGTGTGACAGTGCAGTTTGATACGCTGTGGTTCACCATAATGACGGCATTGCTCTCCACAGAAACCTTCATGTATGACCCTGGTTGGGAAAACATCGCTTCCATCATCTGGGCGGGCAACACTTTCAGCTTGTTTCTGAAACGCTTTGAAAACATCTTTGCCAGAAATCCCGTGGCTTGCTTGGGACCTCCAAATACCATCCAAAGAAGATTCTGAAACAGGAAAATTTGCTTTTGGTATTGCATCATTGTCTTTCTGTTTTGTTCCATTGTTCTTCACACAGTTGCAAAACGACTTTGGATCCGCGTCAGTAGACAGCATGTCACAAATTTTTTGCAAAGGTACTGCTTGCAAATGCACACCCTCAGGCCCAACACACTCAACCAAATCAGTTGTTGTTGTAGCAGCGGAGGCTGCCACTGATGTGTCCTGGTTGGTCTTTTGATGTTTCCTTTGCAGTCGACTGCGATATGCATCAGCTTTTGAATCCTTCGACAATGACTCATACAGTGATTTCCGTGTTGGGCTGAGACCATGGAAGGCTTCCTTGACCTCTTTCCACAGAGCTTTGGAGCATGGATTGACATTCCCATCTTGTTCTTGGTTCTTCAAGTCAAGAAAATGCTTCCTAAAGAGTTCCAGTGGAGAGGCACCCTTAGGCGTCGGTTGCTTTAAACTTTGTTGGATCCGTATACCAGATCTTTTGCTTGAGCTACCACCACTCTCATCATTTGGCTCAGCTGTTTTTGCAGGAGATCCTAGAGACACAGCCTCGTTTTGAACACGCGTCGCCTCAGCATTGATGAATTTAGCTGCAATGTCTGTCAGACTGCTCCCTGCTAAAGCGCGATTTTGAGAATGCATTGCCTCCACATCTGCGATTGACAGCTGCACTGTTGATGCTACCCAGAAAAGAATGTCTTTGCAAATCCCACGTTGCAAATCATGCGGTGATATATTCATCTGCTTGAAATCACGACATATTCCAGAAGGAAAGCAGCAAGAATTTCTTTCCCCCCAAAAGTCCAGAAAGTTTGTCAGTGTCTGTGGGTGTGCTTGATCATCTCCACACATCGTCAATGCAAATGTGTCATTGTTCAAATATACATAGTCGCCGGAAGACCCAAGCCGCACCGAGCATCAAAATCCTGCGAATCTCCCGACACCTGTGTGGCTGTGCTTCACAGAAAGTGGCAAATGAATGGTATTTCTTGCTAGGCCACACCAATCTCAATCGACCACCCCCGCACTTGCTCATCAACAAGGAACTGTAGTGTTGCAGCATTTGCACCACAACGCTCGTACGTGGATCAAGAAGTTTGTACAGTGCTGGTCGCTCACCTTTCTGCAAACTCTTCCCCATGTATGACAACCAAGTATAGATCAATACCCGTGTGGGTTCCATTGACACTGTGAGGATCTTCAAGGACCATTGACATTCCAGGTTTTCCAGAAACTCTTGTGAGCTCTTCAATCGTTTCCCATTCACAGCATGAAATGCAAGAGTTTCGATAAGCCTCGGATCTGAATACGCTTCTGGAAATTCTGTATACGGCATGCTGGCAAAGGCAGCTCGGAAAACTTGAGCAAGCCACGAATGTACCAGGAAGCCACATAGACAGAAGTCCTTGGCAGACAGAATGTGAGTAGATAGATGTTAGAAAAGATTTGATGCAGTTGGAGAAGAAAAATGATTGATCTATCTATAAGACAGTAAAATAAAGACAGTAAGTAAAATACAAAATATTCTACAACTCAATCAAAACTGAAAAATAAATGATAGATAAGGAAACGAACGAGCGTCTAAACTCGGATAAAGTGTTGTCCATTTGTTTGGCGAAGGAATACTTGGCATGGAGCTCAAAAACAAATGGATCAGAGCATCAACACATTTTCGAACAGCTGTTTGTCGATCTGCACAGTGACGTTGTTCCAGAGGTAAAGCAGAATGAGTACAATGGTGGCAGGGATGACTCAGGTCAATGTCACCATTAAACATTTCCAAGAAGTTTGCCACTGCCTTCTCAAAGTTTGACATAGATCCATCAGATTTGGACTCAGTAAAATGGTTGGTGCGCAAGTAGTCCACCATCTCCATAGTTGTAGGGTCTTGTTTCAAATCATTTGGGTCAATGATAGTGGCATCAAAGCAAAGGTTCTGATCCACCCAGGAATACAGTGCTTGTTTCAATCGAAGCCAGTTCCCCAAATTTCTGATGTAGACAGCCATCCCATACATCCTGGAGAGGACATTGTTTCCAACTGCGGACAGCAGTGCCACGTTGATCAACTGCGATTGATGGTTTTGACACTTCAAATGTACCACATGCTTCGAGTGCCCAGCCTGTGATTGCTCAGCTTTGTGTTTTTGAATCAAGTGAGCAATCAAGCGTTCATTCGCGTAGGCCCCATCAGACTCATAAATGTGGATCACTTTAGAAGCCCTCGCGCTCAAAAGGTCTAAGAGATCTTGTACGGCTCGATAACTTGGATGGTATTTCATTGCGTAGTACATGTGGTGCGCACCGCCCGCAAGCAATGCCACAGGTGGCATTACAATCCTCACAATTGCGCAGGACCCATCCGCCCAGCCCACCACAATGCGCTGTCGAGCAACCATGATCTCCCAAGATGATTGAACTCGAGCACTACCTTTGTCTGGGTTTAAAGAAGTCCACAATGTAGTCTCATCCCACTTCATGTGTCGAATCAAAAAGGCACCTGGATTTCTCTGCATCAAGACATTCATTTTGCCAAGCAGGTTGGCTTGCTGCCCCATGTAGACAGACCCCACAAACACTGATGCAAACATTGCACTAGACCTGCTGATGTCACCAGCCAACGCTATATGGGAAGTGTGTTTGAACTTTCCATATGCAGCCTCCAAGAATTGACACCAAGAAATCTTTTTCACGTACCTGTTCCCCGTTTTCGATTCCGCCTTCAATTTCAAAATGATACCAGAAGTAGTGGCAACCGCTCTTACACCGATCACTTTGCCATTCTTGTGAAAAGTACTGTTATCCAGAAGGTCTGCAACTTCACTACGAAATGAATCTTGTCGCAGTAAAGACTTGCAATGCCTCATATGGAGTGCCAGCAAAGATCTTTCCTTCCCTTCTCCATGTCTACCACTCCCAACCTTTCCTTTCATTGTTGGCAGATTCACTACTCTCTCACGTGGTGCTTCAGTCACAGATGCCTCTGCAGGAACAATCGCCTCTGCAGGAACAATTGGCTCTGCACGAACAATGGCTGAAGAATCATCGCTTTGCAGTAATGCAGCGAGTAGATCTGGTTCTTCCATCATGGCACCATGAAAATGCCCCTGTTGAACTTTCTTGAGCGAAAACACCGTGAGATGAAAGCCTGATTGATGCTGTATTTCCATGGTGCAAGCATCAAACGATAACAAACAAAAACAGTAGATCTGTAATTAGCGCATGCGACTCGTGATGGTTCGTTCGTTTTGTTCACATTCTTTGACTGAAAGAAACTCTTTCAATGATTCTTGGCATCTGCGTCGCAAAAAATTGTCATACATTCCAAAGTCAACGATCAAACACCTTTGTCAAACTCTGTAGGACAAGGTCCAAATCCAAACAAAGCATGTATCGGATTGTTTGTTTGTTTCTTAGGAATGAAGGAAAGAATGTCGATCGAAAGAAAGAACCGCTGGGGATACATACGTATATATGATGATCTACATGTCCTACCCCCCCGGAAAAGAAAGACAGAAAGAAAGAAAGAAAACCAGAAAGAAAGAAAGAAAGAAAGAAAGAAAGACAGAAAGAAAGAAAGGAAGAAAGAAAGAAAGGGAGAAATTAATTGAACAATAGTCTAGAGTAGAGAAGAAAAATAATAGGAAAGACAACCAACAACAATATACTCTAGAGAAAAAAACATAACATAATCATGCGTAGAGGAAAGACTTCAAAAAAAGATCATGACAAGTAGTATCAAAGATATTTGAGAAAACAACTGCATAATCTGAAGAGAAAGCAAAAAAAAGCGTCAAAGCTAGAGAATATAAACTGCATAATGTAGATAAAATAATCAATACAAGAAGAATATAATTGTATAGTCTAGAGCAAATAGCTGTATAGTCTAGAGAAAATAGCTGTATAGTCTAGAGAAAATAACTGTATAATCAGAAAAAAATAACTGTATAGTATGGAGAAAATAGCTGTATAGTATGGGCAAAATAACTGTATAGTATGCAGAAAATAACTGTATAATCAGAAGAAAATAACTGTATAGTATGCAGAAAATAACTGTATAATCAGAAGAAAATAACTGTATAATCAGGAGAAAATAACTGAATAGTCTAGAGAAAATAACTATATAATCAGGAGAAAATAACTGTATAATCTTTAAAAAACAACAACAAGAAATCAAGAAAATCAAGAGAAAACAACTGTATAATGATACATGCATACATACCGGAATGTGCCAACATACAAGCCCTAAAGAACCCAGCCCAAAACGTGTTAGAGCAACACCCTAATATATATATATATTTGAATACATATACAACACTACATCCAGCAACACCACAGCACTAAATGAAGCTCTGTATTGGGCTCTACTGTCCACACATGACCATATGCAACAGTAAAGTACCAACCGTACATGCAGCACTAGGTAGTACTATTTGCAGCACTGCATACAAAATAGAACATTTGATACTTGTCCATACTTGTCCAACAACATATGTAGCTTGCATCTTTATATGCAGCACTGTACAGATGCAACATTCTATGCAGCTCTTCATAGGACTGTATATGCAGCACAGTACAAAAGCGAAGAACAAGATACAAAGCATCAGCAATCACATTTTAGACGGACAAAGTTCGCTAAGCAAAATCTTTCACCTCAATCAATCTAGGTGCTAGTTTCAAACATTTTTTATTTTCACCCCTACCTGGGGAAGATTCCCATTTCGACGAATATTTTTCAGATGGTTGGTTCAACCACCAAACTTGCAATCCATTCTCCCAAAAACTTCCAAGTTTCGCTTGCCTTGACCTGTTTGGCACCCAAGTGCTTTTGATCCACCGACATCCCCCCAACAGAATTTCGCTGGATCTCCTTGCTTCCCCGGGGAATCGGGTGGCGCAACGAGAAGACGATTCCAGCAAGGCATGAATGACGTCGGCGAAAAAAACTCTTCAACGTTGATGGTGTTAGATCTGATAGCGGATGTGCTGGGGTGAAGTTTGTGAGTTTTTGTTCATAAAAATTGTTTCATGATTGAGTAGTGTTCAAAACCCACCTGGTGGACATTCCATTGCACTACATAGTTACTGGTAGAACATGGATGAGAATGGCAGAAGGACCTTTTTTGGAGGCCTTGGCTTTGGTATTCTGGATGGGTCCAATGAATTCAACATGGGCCATGCGCAGATTCCCTAATCAAAGTGAGGCCTTGTTGGTTTTCGCCCAGCAGTATCGAAAAAGACAAGGAAAGCCAATGACCTAAATCGCTGGTGTCAGAACTCAAATTATCACGAGTTCTCCCAAGGGGTCACGAAGAAGCACGCAGCAAACATTGTAGGCCAGAAACTTTGACAAACACCTCGATGCTTCCACATGAACACCAATGTTTCTCAGGGAAGTTGCATGACTAACGCATTTGTTTGTAAAATACATTATATATATATATATATACTTGAATTATTATTTATACACAGAGACTTTCGGCACTGAAGTCAGCCTGCGCCCCGCGCCGCGATATCTCGACCAGAGTGGAGAATGGATCCTCTGTGGGGGCCCACCAGAAAAGAGGGCGAACAAGAAGGCCTTATCGTAACACCTAGCTACACTTGCGGTTGGTGTGGAACAGTGACGGTCAACATTCCTTCTATGATTATATATAATTTATATACATATGTCATATATATATATATATATTGTGTATATTTTTATGTGCTGCCTCCAATTCAATGGTGGTTTGCTCAGATGCTCACTTGTATGGTTGGGTGGAAAGTAGCTAAAAATGATTGATAATGGCTTCTTTCGTAGGGCCCCATGGTGAACTTCTGAAACCTTTCACATTTCTGATGGCAAATTGATGATGAATTTGCGGCTGCATCCGCACATGAGAATGGATCTCTTAAGGTCAGGGAGGAAACTCCTTGCTGAGAGTTCGCTGTGTGTGACCTCGAGCCAGAGCAGGAACCCGAAAGGTTTCACCACAGGGGACAATGGTCTAAAGATTCTTGGGAGAACATTGGAATATTCATGTTTTGTCACTGAGTCTTTTTGACCAGAACGTCCCGTGATCTTTGAGGAACCCGAAATGTGTGATGTGAAGCACCAAAACACACCATGGATGAGTCTCTTCTTTAAAGGAACCAAAAAGGTAGAAGTAGTTGGGGATTCACATATGTATCAGTTACCATCTATAATTTGCTGATCCGTCAACATTCTTCATCGCTCCAAAACTGGTGGTAGTTCTGCCAAACAAACCCACTATCATTAAAAGGGACCCAAACATGGGAGGTGAGAAATCAGTTTAGGTGCTAAAAACGTGTGTTGCCTTTCTTAAAAAAACTTACTGTACCAGTTTTAAACCAGCCATGCTCTAAACCGTTGGTGTTTTGAAGATTTGGTACTTCTTTTCGGGATTTCCCAGAGCTTGTCAAGTTCAATGATCCGTTGTGGAAAAGTGTTCTACCGAGACAATCCTTTGGAATGGTGGTGTCTTGTTCAAGCGTTTTTCAGTACAAAAAACATGGACAGAAACTATCTTTAATCTTTAATCATTTATCACTTAGCGAAATCAGACTATGGAAGTTGGCCCAAGCTAGCTGAAATCAGCCAGTGTCTCTATTCAAAGATTTCATCTTCAAGACTTCAGCACGATCGCTGTGGACACGCAGGAGTGAAACTGAGGAAGCTGAGGATGTGGATGAGGACGGATGTACGGCAAAGTCTGACATTGTGCTGGCTGAGCCGCTTGAGATGGGATACACACGCTGTGTAGTTTTCGTCCACAAATTTGTTGTGTACTGAATTCATCGTCCAAGAGAATGGAATGTATACAATTTAACTACCACCTTCCATCCAATTCCCCCTTTGTGCGAAAGCACTAACTTTCCGAAGATCCAGGTCTATCGGGGAGGAAAGTGATGAAATTTCATGAAATCAAGTATCCATGAACATGGAATTCTGCAAATCCAAACTAATTAGACAGGGTAACCTCATCCGCTTTTAACAAGAAATGCATTGACCTGGAAAATTGGACACCGACTAGAAACAAATCGACGTGCAGTACGTTATTGATACTACCGAGAACAGCGGAAAATTCTCACACTTCCCCGACCTCCCCAAAAACAAGAGAGGATACCACGCTTGCAAATGAATTGTTTCTGGGGACCCCGCTCAAGGCTGTGTAGGTCTGAGACACAAAATTCAAATTATATACTTCATGCTGGCAAGTCTGCTCAGCTAATTTCCCCCTTGTCATTGTCAGCTACTTCGATCTTGTGCAGGACAACCCACCTTGGCTGCAGCCAGCATGCCAAAGAAGACCAAGCTTCAGACACCACACATTTCCATAGATGCTTAGCCATCGAAATATTGAGTGGAATTTGAACGTGAGATCACTAATGTCGGCAGCCAAGAGCGAGCATTCCGACAATCCAACGATGGGTCGAGCCGAGAAGCTCTTGTAGGGGCTACGCTCACCTGACAGACATCACTACTTCCACTTCCTTTGAAAGAATCTCTGGAATGTTGAAATCAACGGATTCTGCGTCATGCAAACCTACATCCGACTGTTATGCTGAATCTTTTGTGCAGAGGGAATCTCAGCTCTTTGTCCACCAATCTGCCTGTTCTTTATCGAGATGTTGAGATTTGGAAAAAAGATTGCTTGGTAGTTGTGCCAATGAATCTGGCTGTACTTACGCTTGAGCATCTTCCAAAACCTCCCTTTATGTGAGTTGAAGGAGTTGTGTCATAAGAGGCTTGCGTAAGCAAGACCCTGAGTCGCATAAGCTTGCGTAAGTCAATTGCGTAAGGGGAATCAGCATATGCCCCGCGTAAGCAAAAACTGCAGGGGGGTAAGCGTAAGCATTATCATACGACATAGTGCTGTTTCGCGACATTTTGGTAAATGCTCACTTGAGAAGAATTGGATACAGTAAACCAAAGGAGTTCGCACAATGCCAGGGGCACAGACTTGTAGCATCATAATACTTCCACTAGAGCTGAACGATTCCACGTTGTCTTAGGCTTGCCTGAAAGCTGTTTCACCCCTGAATATGTTGCATACAGCTTGAGAGGCTGTAGCCAGCCGTTTGTTCGACTCAGAAAAGCAGTCCAGAAGTCCACATCAGTAGTTGGCCTATTGAGGACTTCAAGCAAATTGATTCTTGAGTCTTGGCACAGCCAACGGTTGGAAGACATTTCCCTGGATAGATTGCTATTGCAATATTGCGTGGCAATGGCATTTGAATTCGGATCTTGAATGTCAGCAGCTCTTGTAGGGCCTACGCTCACCTGACAGACATCACTACTTCCACTTCCTTTGAAAGAATCTCTGGAATGTTGAAATCAACGGATTCTGCGTCATGCAAACCTACATCCGACTGTTATGCTGAATCTTTTGTGCAGAGGGAATCTCACTCTATGTCCACCAATCTGCCTGTGCTTTATCGAGATATTGAGATTTGGAAAAAAGATTGCTTGGTAATTATGCCAATGAATCTGGCTGTACTTACACTTGAGAAGAATTGAAGAAACCAAAGGATTTCGCTGAACAGGGCCAGGTGTTGAGAAGAGGCTCTCTGCAAAGGTTTCGATGTTGGGCAGATATTACATGCTCCTCCTAATCTTGCCTTATTGTCTACATATTGAAAACATGGATGGAATAAAGGCAGGGACCAGCAGCACCCTGTAAGTCTTTGAAGTAAAATCCGGATTGCCAGTATCAGCAAAACACTTCCACTAGAGCTGAACGATTCCACATTGTCCTCGTCTTGCCTGAAAGCTGTTTTACCCCTGAGTATGTTGCGTACAGCTTGAGAGGCTGTAGTCAGCCGTCTTTTCCTCTGAGAAAAGCACTGAGCGTCGGAGCAGCACGGTGGAAGTCTTTGTAGTGCATTCTTGATCGCCGCTAGCAGCGTAAGGCTTCCACTAGACCTGAATGTTGTCTGAAAGAAGTTCAGTTTCTGAATACGCATTGAACTGCGCTTCTCATTTGCTGTTGAATGGGTAGATGCTGGGCTGGCCTCAACATTTCTTGAGAATGCTTGACATATTTCATCGCCAAAGATTCATGCCCCCTAAATTGGTGCTGTGTGAGTTGCTGGATTGGCACCACCAACGCCGAAATACCATCCAAGTCATGACGATGCAGGAGCACAACGATTGTAGGGATCCAACGATCGTTGCGTGAAGTTTCGCTGGCTATCAATTTAGGCATCCGCAACGGGCATTGCTGCTAAACGAGATCGGTTTGTTAGATGAAAGGGAGACATCGGTTTCCTATGTCTTACTTGACAGCCAAAGAAAGCTGGAAAAAAAGTGACGCTGGCTTGGAACATCAAAACCTGATGTGCTGGAGACTGGAGACCATGTTTTGCTAGCATTTGTATACAGTTGTTTTTGCTAAAATGAATGGATCTAGCAAAAACCCTTTTCAGTGTGAGGTCCCAACACTTTGCCAACACAGCCAACAAGACTGATAAGAGAGTGAAGCAACTCAACATGTTTCGGATAGCCGGGCCGGGACCTGTGTCGTTTCCAGTTGAAGGTAGAGTCGTAGAGATGCACACCATGAACCATGAATTCGATTTCGATTCGGACACGGATTTCAGCACTTGAAAACATGAGATCACATTGTTCTTGCTAATTCTGTATTTCAGAATGTTGGATGATATTAGCAAGACGGCAAGCCTGTTTTCAAGACCGTGTTCTATTGCTTTGTGATCTCCGTGGCTCTTTTTTTGCTTTCGACCGATTTTCTTGCGCAGTTCTGACATGACAAGATGAGTTGATCAAAATTTTCATGTATCACATCTCTATCTTTGTATTCTGTAGTAAAGTATTTTAGATAGTATATCATTTGTCGTGTTGAGAGCCTCCAGGTTCTTTATCAATTGCGGTTCTCCTCCCCCGAATTTTTTTGGGGTCTCACTTGATAGTATCAAGAGCTTCTGACTTCTGACACCAGTGATTTAAGTCATTGGCTTTCCTTGTCTTTTTCGATACTGCTTTGGCAAAACCCAACAATGCCACGCTTTGATTAGGGAATATGCGCATGGCCCATGTTGAATTCATTGGACCCATCCAGAATACCAAAACCAAGTTGGTTGGTTATATAGGGGATGAAGAACTACCCAGTTTTTTAGGGATGTGATGGATGCTGTTTTGTATGATGTTGAAGCATTCAACACAAGATGGTGTGATGTTTTTGGTCCAGCCATTGCGATGGTCCGGCCAGCAGTGCATGTCTTCGCCTTCGCAGATACTTCGGATGAATTGATCAATGTCAAAGGAAGTGTTTTGCACCACTGTGTACCCTCCTAAACTAACATAGCCCCTGAAAAGTTACCTTCCCACTACGAAACTAGTCTTCCAACCATCCATTTTCAGGTGCTATGTTAGTTTCAGGAAGGGTAATTACCAGTAAACATAGTTTGCCATGGCAAGGTTTCAGCATATACATCCCATCCTTGGGTGGTACAACAATGCACATCCAAATCATGGCATAAACAAAAACAAAAAAAACATCCAACAAGCATCTCAAATTAACCTTGCGCCCATCAGAAATAACTACAGGAAACAAATGGTTCTAGTTTTTAAATCCGACATCTTGGCTCATTTGCCAAAAAAAAAAACAGGCTCATTTGTATCCATCATTAATTTTAGCATCCAACAAAACATCGAATCACATTTGATTATTTGGTCGGAAGGGTCCTCAGTGAAATCATGGGTATATCTCCAATAGTTAGTAGCTGCCTTTTTAAATATCCAGCCATTTTTCTGGGATGAACCATGATGGGCTGGGAGGAAGTTAGTTAGTTGGATGTCCCAGGAAGTTAGTAAAATGGTTAGTAATTAAACGGGTTATCACCTACTTATAAATGGATATATTGGGGTTTTAAGTTATAACCCATTTAACGTACCAAGCATTTTTTGGAACTTCCTGGGTATATAATCAAACCCCAAAAACCAATTCGACTCTCAGGATTCGACTCATCCGAATCTTTGCAATTTGGCCAACTCCGTGGCTTTTGCTGGTGGAAGCTTAAATGTCGTTGGGCTCCCCAAACGGGAAAAATCCATGGACGAAAACAAAAACGACTAACCGGATTTTTTGTGGAAATTTGAAGGTGACCTACGGTAATACCGTGAGGTTTGGCGCACCAGGTTTGGCAATCATTTTTGTTGGTGAAGAGATGGTTGAAGCCAAGGATTTGTTTTTGAAGAAAATGTATCTGTTGTAATTTTTTGATATCCAATTTTTGAATTTCTTCCAAATTGAGTGCTTCGGAAGCAAGTTAAAAGATGTGTTTGGAAAAAACAGGTCAAACGTTGATCAAATCACTCTGAAATCAGAAATCGACGATAGATCATCACCAGCTGTGCTTGAAGTCAGGTTGGATTAAGCTATGGGGTCTGCAACTCAATATTTGTGGGATTTCAGGATCCAAAGATTTTCCGGAAACAGAAGCTTTGGTTTTGGGCCCTCCAAACCCCTACATTTTTAGAGGGTTTTTATGGTAAATAACCTTGGTTTTTAGGTGACCAAAACCTTGACGTTTCATGGTTTTGAGGGCTCATGGTTTATAATATATTGAATGCTTTTTTCAGAATGTACGGTGAGTTCATGAAATTGCTTGACTTGATACCCTCCCTAAAACTAACATAGCACCTGAAAATAGACCTCTGGAAAAGGGGATTCCTATTGGAAACCACCATTTTCGGGTGCTATGTTAGTTCCAGGAGGGTAATGACAAGGGATGTTTTTTTTTCTCAGAATTGACTTTATGAAGAAGGTCTGGAAGCTGGCGCGGGTGGTTGGTTCATGGTGGGTTTTTGCCTTTGAGATTTGAGTCTTGAAAGCGTAGTGGGGAAAGAGGTAGAACTGCTTTAAGCTGATTTGGTAACAAAAACACAGCATGGAGACAGTCAAAAGTAATGGTTGGCGAAATGAGAAGGGTGATATCTCCATTATCTTAGTTTTGTGCAAGGGTTTGTTGAGACACAAATGCATCTCAATGAGAGTGTAATGTCAATCGATGCTGCTTGAATTGGATGGGTTTGCCTGAACGAACAACAAATGTCCAATTCTTGCCGCATCCCTGAGGAGGGTTCCGGTGCAGTACCACATGAGGCAGGAGAAACGACACATGCAGCGTGTAGGGCAGGTTAATGCAGACACATTTCAACGATTTTCATTGAATGATGGTTCCCTTGTGATTTGCTTGTGACCCAATCAACCCCACGGCATGTTTGGATAGTCACTCGACCAGCTGCTGTTGCACATGGCAAAGGCATTGGAGAGCATTGCCGAAGCTCTGGCCATGCAGGGTCAGGACTTCTCGAGAAAGCTTTGCTTTGATCATGGAGCTTTTGTGCGTTCTCCAACATGGATGCATGGATAATATTGAGTCATTGAGTATCATGTTTGTTTGTTATGGCAGTTGTTTGGAAACTCCAGAGATTCGGATTTTTTCATCGTAGCTAGCATTCGACACGCATTTCCTCACAAGCTTTCGAAGGAGAAGATCGTGGATGGACAAAGGGTTGCCGCCACGCTGCGTTGCACGACCAAAGAGGACCAACCTTTTGAACCGATGTTATCGAAAAACACGATGCATTGATGCATTGCGTTTTCCTTAAGATTCTTCCGATTTTGTTGGCCGGTGTCCATTTGGACAACCCTTTGCCATTCCGTCATTGTACTGAATCATGGTGAGCAATTTGCTCCGGTTGGTATGCTGCAATTACTTCATCACAAAGGAACAACACTAATCAGCAACCAATCCACTCAGAACAGGAACCCTCACACTAGAGCAAGAGCTGTAGGGATGTTTATCACAAAGTGGTGTTTGCATGCAAGTGTCCTTGTGAAGACAAAAGCTAGGTTTAAAAAACCTAACATATCACCCTCCAAGGCACCTTTGAAGATGATTTTCCTTTTTCCCAGGTGGGATATGTTAGTTCCCTGGAGGGTGCTTGTTTTGAGGATGTTTTGCTGCCAGTAGCTTTATGAATACGCACATCAACCACAGGAGTGTTTGCAGACAAAGGGTTTGGCCAAGGCCATTGGGAATGCGTGGAAGTTGTCGGTGAAAGAAGAGCGGTCCTTGTTGTGAGAATATATAGAAAATACAGTAGGGATGAATAGGGTAGATAGGTATATACATCATTATGTCATATCATATGAGAACATAGAATAGTACATCAGGTCATGATGATATCACACCACTTGTGAGACTTCTGACTTGAAATGTTGGTCTTACTTTTTGCTTATCAGGTGCGAAAATTCTTTGCAGCCGGGTCTCCCAGAAGAATCAACAAAATTAGCTTATCGTAAATTGGAGGGACCTTCCTTTTGTGACTGCAAAAGTCAAATCCAATGAATGGTCCAACTGTGTGACAAAACTAGGTGCTACTTCAAACATATATATATATATATATAATATGGTTCCGTGTCCCGTGTTGCCAGNCCCCCCCCCCCCCCGAATGGGTTGGGTCCAAAACCTACGTTTTAGCTACATTTTCATGGAACCCGCCAAAACACATGGTATTTACACTGTTTTGACAAGCTCGGCCTCCGAAACCGTGGTATTTGCAGCGTTTTGTAATACTACATTGTATACTACTACTCTTATAGTACTACTACTACTACTACAACTACTACTACTACTACTACTACTACACTACTACTACTACTACTACTACTACTACTACTACTAGGGAGAAACACTAGAAACCATGACCCATCCGCAGGGGGGGTGGGGGGGGACGAGGGCGACGCTGCACCATATATATATATATATACACATTTTTTGATGTTCACTCCCGATCTCTGGGGAAAAGGATCATCCAACTTAGCGGACCTTTCAACCGAGGTTTGGCCACATTTGAAGGCCTTCGAAGAAGATGATTTGTGGGGTAAACTCAGCCAACTTCGGCCCCGGATTGATTCGACCTACCTTGGTGGTTGGTTGGTACCGAATTTATTGTGAAAAATCTTGTGGGTTTGGTGGAAGCCCGCCGAAGTTTTCAGAAATGTATGGCCCGTTTTTTAGGCCCGTTGGGTTTCTCTGGATGAAAATGAGGGTATCATCACTAGGGACTGTAAAATGGGCCATATTGCAGGTCCATTTCCAAAGTCCCATGATTTTTGAACCATAGCCTTTTGTCAGAAAGAAATCAGTGCAGCTTAAAACTCAAAATACAATGATGTGTGACATACTCGCAAGCAGGTTTCTGATCATGGATGGCTATGATGTTCTGTGTGGGGCCCGAGACAATGGCTTCATGGGAAACCATTTTCCTTGGATATTTAGGTGTGCCCCATGCTTTGGTGGATGGTGAGATGCAGAAGGGTGCTAAACATGGTTGCACTTAGCCACATTGAGAAACTCAATGAACAGAAGTTAATGTTTGTAAACAACATCTAAACAAATTCATAAACAACATCTAAAACCAATTCATAAACAAATTCATAGCCATAAGAAACCCATTTTCCAAAAGGCACTATAAAACCAATACCCTCCCTGAAACTAACAGTTCGCCCCTGAAAATTGAGGGTTGGAATGAATTTCCTTTTTTGGATGGCCTATTTTCAGGGGCGTTTAGGGATTCCCTGCAAACGCCCCAATTGCGAGGCTTGAAACTCCAAGCCTGGAACACTTGGCTATCAGTTTTCAACACCTACAGCAGAAGATTGGGTGGGCAACTCAAGAGATGACACCAAAAAGGTATGGGGAAATTTGGGTTGGAGTTGGAGATGTTGTTGTTTTTTTTCTGGAACATTTTTCTGTTTTTTTTTGACTCAAAAAAAGTGTGGGTTTCTCCAAAAAGGCCAGTGATGAGTCTTCCAACTGGTCCGGTGATTTTCAGCGGAGAAGCCAACTGTGAGGGACACCTGGTGGGGATGGGATGATGTGGCAGGAAGTGATTTCCCTGGGAACTGAAATCCATTGATGATTCTTAGATCATGTTAAGATCTTTGGGTGATCTTGAAGATTAGATGATTTGAAAAATGGGATTGACAATGCAGATTTCTTGGGGTTTGACCATGAAAAAGGATATACATATATATATACATATATATATATATATATATAAATCTCTGTTTCAACTTTGCTTTCCCAGATTTTCCAGATCAGTTGCTGGCAAAAAATCAAACTCATGGGTTTTGAAGTTCAACACTTGCAGTCCTTGGACTCTTTTTTCAGATGAGATGCTAATTAGGGAGATTTTGAATGGCATTGTTTTTTGTGCCAAGCTTTGTTAATGGTATCGAAATGCAACGCTTCCAAAGGACACATGAAGCCATTTGTATCCATTTGTCAAATCACTTGCTGCCATGTGTGTCAGATGATGTTTTAGAATTGACATGGCATGGATGAAATGTTCCCCCGTGCAACAGTTGCAGGTCCTTGACACATGTTGAAATCACGAAAGCTAGCCGTGAGGCTACAGCTAGAGTTGCTATTGACTAAGCTTGCTTAGCATCAAGGGGACCGGGCAGGTACCGCACCTTGGTTGCGATACTTTGCTGCTTGCGCATGACAGTTCCCGCAGCGCACGTCGCCGCCTAAAGCACGCCTGAGCTTCCCATTTTCGCCTCCGGAGCCTGGCGCGAAGCCAATCAAGTCAAAGGAGGCAAATTCAGAAGGAGGCCGGGCACCGAGACCGACGAAGGCCAGGAAGGCAGCAGCGCCGAATTTTTTTTGCAGCGGGCCAATGGCAAAGCCGAGCAGTGCTGCATTCATTGCGCGCTGCATTACAGCCGGACTGCGCTGTTGCGTGCTGCTTGGCGACATCGTTTTCACAGTGCTGCGCATGCGTTTTTTAACGAGGCCGGCCGTGCTTTCTAATATATTTCATATATATTTATACAGTATATGTATATATAATATATATATACATATTGCTCCTATCCTATAACTTCGCGCCTGTCGAATCCTCAACAAACCGTGTTCCAATGAAGCCTCTGTCCAGGCAAAAGGTTTCCAGGGTTGGCATCTCACAATGATGATCACCACTGTCACCAGCATCCTCCTCCTCCTCTTCCTCATCATCATCGTTTTAACATTACCAACTCGATGTTTTGTGCCGATGAACCTCAGCATCCAGGAATTATTTTTATTCAAAACTGTTTTGCATTTTTTAACTGATCAAAGGCTGGCCTTTTCCACATCAATGGCAGCAGGATCCTTTCGTGCCGGGAAACCCACGAGAATTCCAGTTGATTCCAGTGATAGTTTGCTTGTTGGTTGGTAGGAAACATGGGTTGTTGTTTTTTTGGTTTATTGATTTGCTGACTTATAGCGAGACCATAATTCAACACTTATCCAGATCATCCCGAAAATTTCTTGCAGCAATGGCAGAAAAAACATGGAAAAGACCATCAACAGGAAAGGGTTTTTACTCCAAAATGTCGAGATATTTGAAAACAAATAAGGCATTGGATGTGGATTGATATATGGGTGTTTCGTAAAATGATGGTACCCAACAACCATGGGTTTTCCTACTAAAAATGATCATTTTGGGGTGTTTTGGGGGTACCACCATTTAAGGAACACCCATATATGAACATCTGTGGAATAATTATTATGAACATGCAATTAATTTGTAGTACACCATGTAATAATGTTTTTTTCCAAGAATATATGAGGGATCAATGTCATATGTTTCAACCGTTGAAAAACGTTTGACCCCCTTGGTAGGTCTGGTGATTATCGGCCCAACTATGTTTACCACTATGCTGGGCGACAACAAATGCGTGGAGATGAGGCTCCACGGCCTTCATGGTTTGTCAACCTACCCCCCTCCTAACGTACCTCTCCCCAGAAATAGCGGGCTTTATCTAGGTGGTGGTTTAAAAGTTGTTTTATTTGCATCCCTTTTTGGGGAAAATTCCCATTTTGACTCATATTTTTTAGATGGGTTGGTTCAACCACCAACCAGTTATGATCAGGGCTTATAAAAATCATTTGGTTTCCCTAAATATGACCGAAACTTCAACCATTATTTCCGAGGGGGATACGTCAGGTAGGTTGACCAGCCATAATCATTGTCCTTTTGGAAGAGCGGGTGCGTAGGGTGGAAAAGTATGGCGCTCCTTTCGGGCCTGTCAGTACTCCTTTAAGAAATTTGCAGTATGTTTATGTAGAATATTTTACAATGCATGCAATTCATCATGATTTGATGATGACATACAATACGTATGGAGAGCATCATAGCAGTCGATACACCAAAGGAACCAACCAGGAGATTTCACAAAACCATCGGATGCTAGTGAATGAACATGCATGACTCATGACAATGATATACTCTCCTGGAAACTACTCCCCTTTTAATCGGCACTTTTGAGTCGATGATTTTCCAGTTTTCCCGTCTGGTGGACATCTTACTTGGAGGATCATCCCAGATAGTAAGTGGTTAGTAAGCCCCATTTAGAAGCCATTTAGGCCATTGGGAATGGGTCCCACAACCCTACTTAGGAGACCGATTTTTTCCATGGTTATTTACCACTTACGTCCGTCCTGGGGCCCGATCCCCTCACCAAGTTTCCGTTGGACCCCTGGAGGGTGATGTCAATGTCTTTCTGGTGCACATCCACCTGCTTCAACGGGACTAAGGTGTGTAGCTTTTGGCGGCAACATATGAGCCATCCCACCAGAGTGAGTGGTTTGTCAGGACACAACCGATCAGAGGCGGGAAGGAGACAAGACTCAGATACGACGGCGGGAGGAACAGGTAACGGTAACGAAGGTTTTTCGAAGTTTCCAATTTCCAACATTTGTTTTTTGGTTCAAGAGATGGATTTTCAAGGAGTTGTGACTAATATACTGTACCACAATGGATGATTGGTGACCTTTTGGCCTTGAGAATGGAAATTTTGCACTTGGAAGTGATCAGTAGCTCAAACGATGTTGGTTGAGTCTTGCAACATGGTCCAGTATGTCAAATTTGGATTTAGCTGAGAACTCATTTCTAGATGCTTCAAGATTGTTGCCTTGACAAACTAAATTGGATGTTTCCGAAAATAGATAGTGGTACCCCCAAATCATCCATTTTAATAGGGTTTTCCATTATAAACCATCCATTTGGGGTACCCCTATTTTTGGAACCCCCCAAATGTCAGCCTGTCACAAGGTGTTGCCTCTCTTTTTGCCCTTCCTGAATAGTGGAGTCTTCATGGGCCGGGCCATGACCTCGGACCGACCAAAGATGTTTGTCAGTTTGCAGCTCGAAACACCAGGGCCCAGGGCCAAGGCGAAGCAAGTAAAATTATGGATTTGCCAATAATTCATCAGGTACGAGTTGCAGTGCACAGAGCGGACATTATTTTACAACGGATTTTTGTCATTTTAATCCCTGGTGTTTCATGAATCATGCTGAATCCTCCTCGCCTTGTGTTAAGGTGAAGAGCTTACAGGGTTTGTTCACCTTGGCCACCGAAGTATTACGCCTCTATGGAGATTTTGCTGATCAGGCACCGGTGCTGAGATTCGTTCGTGGTGAAATTTATGGTGGTACCATGGTTAGCGACAAGAATATCGAGTACTATATAGCTCCAACTTTTTGATATTTTTTGATGACGTATCTTGGACGCGTGACTAGGTTAATGATGGTTCATCTGTTTTTTTCTCTCAATATAATTATTAATTTGATTCTTTCCACTTGATCATTGAATCATCAAATATAACATCAGAAAATGCGTCTTTCAGGTACCCTTTTTTCACGGGCACATGGCTTCTTTTTTTTCACGGGCAGAAATGTGAATTCCTTTCCAACAGGCCTTGATGACATCGACAGCTTTACATGCCAAGTTCTTGGAAAACCCCTGGGTCCGGGCCTCGGGCCCTCGGGAGCATCAGATTTTTCGATCTCCGAAACCTGGCCCCTGGGAAAAAATGAACGGCACCGGTTGCACCTCAAAATCAGCCAATTGGAATTTGAAAATCATCTTCCCAAAGCACCATTTTTGGGTTCCAGCCATTTATTTTCCAGGATGATTTCCTGGAAGACAATAAATTTCATGCAAGTGAAGCAATTTATCCTTGAAGCTTCGACTTTTCTGAGGTTCCATTACAGGTGGTCACATTGCCATGTTTTGTTGTGGGAATCACACCTTCGATGATGCCATAGATGTGTTCAAGGGCATCGTTTACCTCGGAGGCGACATTGAAATCCCGCAGAATGAACTCCAGCAAAAACAAGAGTTTATAGGTCACCTGAAACGGGACATGTTTCATCTGTTTCATCGTTTTCATCGTTTTCGCCGTTGAATCATTTGGTTCTTCCATTCAAAACAGGTTTCACAAATCGCTTAATTATTCCTTGCCAGGATTACACTGGCGAGCTTTTGGCATCACTTCATGGACTCACACCACAAAAAGTGGCCAGGAGATTGAAATGCCCTGCAGTCTTGACACCCAGTTCCTCTATGCTTCCCGGCATTCGTTTCCGCGGCTTTTTCGCCGACGATTTCCGTTCCCGTCAGTCGGTCAGGCCTGCGATTTCAATGGCAGGGTGGTCAGAGGCTGAGAAAAAAAACTTGAGACCACAAAATAACGGCTGTTTTTTTTAAACTATGTTTTTTTTAATATAGGGAACACCAAATGGGACCCATTTTCGGGGAATCAAACCTTGATGCAAATCTATGGAAGATTTTTTTGGGGGATTTTCCCCGGATTGTGCATTGTTTGGGTTGTTAAGTTGCTAAGATAGTGACCCCTTTTTTGCAGTTGCAGTTTCTTCAAGGGACATTTTTCTTGAGCTTTGCCGTTGAGGCTTTTGGATTTTTCAAGATGGGCCAGTAGGGATCTAAGTCTTTGGAACCTTGCGGGAAAGTGCGGTGGACCATGGTCCAGTGCAGGGCTTCACGAAGGTGGGGACATAGGTCACGTGGGATGTTTAAAACCAGAGGTCACGGCGGCAAAGCAAATGGAGCTTTGACAACTTCAAGGTGAGGCTCATCGTCACATTTGAGGATTTGAGCTACTGGTGATGGCAACCAGAAATCTGGGGATCAACTCACCAGTTGAGGGACTGGTAGGTAGTTGAAATCTACCATTTTTATCCATTTTTTACTCAGGGTTTCAGCACCGTGCCAGTTGGTTGTTTGGGATTTCAAGCACCAACAGTATCATCACCCATTTTTGTATCGTTTGGCTGGTCACTTCGCATTGAGAATTGGGAATTTGGAGTGAAGTGCAACGCAGCGAATGCGACTCCTAGCATCACCAGTGGGGCAGAGGTAAGACTGTCACATTTAATTTAAGGCAAGAAGGAAGCTTTTAGATCACGTGTCCCGGAGCATAGAGGCTAGCAGTGTATTGTATTGTGTCGCTTCTTGAACACCATAGTTTACAACAGTTGATTTGGCTGCCCCACGGTCTAATTTTTTGCTGCAATTCAAAAATTCGTCTTCTCTCTATGCTTGAGTGTGCAGCACAAATATGAACGAGCCACTTACATGAATATGATACATGTATGACTTGACATGAGACTTGTGAGATTCTCGTTGAATCTCTCTGGATTGTAGTGGTTAGCACCGCAAAGTTCCTGCTGAAATTTTCTTGGACGCCCGGGACGCCCGCAAGATCTAAGAACTCCGTTTTACAAACCTCAAGCCTACAGGCTCCATTCCGCCAAGCACGGCCTCCTCCTTTGGTTGCCGCCATCTGAGAATCACATCGATGCAAATTTTTGAAGCCAATCTGCCCTGAAGTTGGCTGAAATTCCCAAAAACCCAAGTTGTCGGCTGAGTATCACTTCAATGGTGGTGGCAAAGAATACTATGAGCAGCATTGCCATCAATCTGTGGCGATGGAGGTCTGGATTTTGGGAGATTTTGGAGGTGGTTGGGTCCCAATGATGTTTTAGAAAAATATCTTAGGAGAATTAGAATGAGTAGATACTTGTATATATAGTTGACTAGTTGCATAAATATGATTATATATGATTTATAATTTATAATATATATGTTGTAATGTATTGCAATGATGACGCTGTTGATGGAAGAAATCCTGCACCACCTGGAATGTATGAAACCTTGCAAATAATGGGATAAACTACCTACCAATTGGTGCTGGATTTCTTTCATCAACAGTAGTAGCCTCATCAACTTCTTAAGATGTCAGTCTTTTGAATCCACGTTCAACATTTCTCCGCCTCCAGACGTCGCTCTTGGGCATGGAGCTGGGTAATTGTCAGAGGCTGAGCGACAGTGATGTGTTTCCGGGAAAAGCACGCCAAGGGCAACAAGACACTATACCTATATTATACAGAATATTATATATTTACCATTCTGGGAACTAACATATCTCACCTATGTTCCGAGAAGCATCATCTCGAAAACCTTTCTTCTGGGGATGTGTGATTGTTCCCTAGAGGGTATATTCAACAGATGGAATGCCGCTGAGGTGTTCTGATGGACGTTGACCATCAGAGGGAACTCTTCTTCATTTCTAGAGGGTCACAGGAGCATCGCTGATTTTTTCTTGGTGCAGCTTGCAATTGGAAAATCTGCTACAGGATTGGGAAAGAGTTTAGATTATAGTGTCCCACTGTCTGTTTTGGTTGCCCAGCCATGTGCAATATCAACGCGTTGTTATTTTTCAGACAAAAGAGAGGACCAACAACACTCATCCAATCACTTCACGTTGATGTCATGATGATGTTCAAAAAATGGATTGAAAACGCCAGAGTGTCAAGGTGCAATTAATAAAAAATCTCTACTCTTATTTAGTTGGTTGAAAACCGTTCCTTCATTTTCTTTTAAAACTGAATCCGCAGCATTTTGCGAAGGAAATGGACGTGCAAAAACGAAGTGTTCTTTGGCCGTTGGAGACAATTTGGGAGTCGCTTTTTGTCATATTTTGTGTAGCGAGATTTTGGGGAAGCAGGTTGGAACACCAAAGAATTCAAAGAGATGACTCGGCCACAGCTGCTGTAGATTTAATGTATAATTGAATGTTAGTGAGATAGTTTCTAAACTTTTTTGGGATAAGTTTCAGATATTTGTACAGTAGATACTTTTGGAATATCTTAGACCTTCACATTTGATCCAGACCTTTGTACCGTTGCTAACCTGTCTACCCTTCGTGTTGTTCTCAAAAAATCTCGTTGCTCACCAGCCCTTCCACAGCACGATTTTCAGGTTAGCTGGCCGAGGCAGGGCGAATTTGCGTCCCAACTGACCTTTTCATGAAAACTATGAATTGTTAAAAAAGATTTCACCATCTTTGCTGAAGGTGGAATATGTTATACTTTTTTTTGGCGGGGGTAGTTTGAACATGATTTCACCATCTTAAAAATTATCCCGGTTTGAAGTTGGTTTCCCGAAAAAAACAAAAGGGTTCAAACTCAGTCAAGGAGTGTGGAGAAAACACAACCACCACATTTCACTTTTGGGAGGCCAGCACCTGTGCCACCTTTTTCCAGTCAATTGGCCAGCATCATGGCGACTTCAAAAACTGCATGGGAGGTGGGGATGGGGAGTGGAGGATGGATTGAAGAGGTTAATATTTCCGAAAATCGTGGGTTTTCCCCCCAAATCCTCCCATTTTTAATAGGGTTTTCCATTATTTTCACCATCCATTTTGGGGTACCGGGTACCATTATAGACCCTGTATTTTGGCTGGCCCTTAGGTAGGGAAATGAAACGTTTCATGGTTAATCATGGGGATTCCTTCCCTCATTCCCCAAGGGTGAAGCCAGGTATGGAAATGATAGCATGTTCTTCGGATGCTTTTTGTGGCTGTCAGGTGGTTGACAAGCTCTTGATGGACCTGAGTCAAGGTCACAGTCTTCTAGTATGGCACCTCAATGTTTGTTCATAGTTCGCCGCCCTGAAGTAACAGACAGTGGGTACGGTTGATGGAGAAATCCCAAACAACCACCTGGGATGTATAAACCTTAGTTACTGTGGGAAAAACTACATATCAATTTGGTGCAGGATTTCTTCCATCAACACTACATATATATTTGATCATTTTTCCATTTGGAAGCCCAGTTTAGCTTACCCAATGCCACTTTCAGGTAAGCCATCTTCATGAAGGGCAGCCTTTGATGGGTGAAAGGTGCCCCCTGTGCTGTGACTTGGGGAAGGAATTCAGATTGGGACTCATTGGTGTCTTGGGATAAGTATGGATAAGTGAAGTATTGAATGAAGTATATTGAAGCACCAAAAGAGTATGACACAAACATATTGTAACCTTCCCAGCTTTAACACTTGCGTTAGAATATATGATCTTGAAGGTAAACAACACGCATATTGCTCCTGTTCTCAGATTTTTTAAAGTCATTGACCATTCAATCCATACGCAGCTTCGGTTCCCTTGTCATTCGGAGCAGGTCATGCCACGAACAGCAGCATCATTGGTTGGCGGCCCAGTGTCAAGCCTTCAAATTCCATACAGCTAAAACAATCCTATGGATACAATCTTCTCAAAAGCGTACTTTTCACAACATGCTCATGACATGCTGCTAAAGTGTTCATAAACATTATACACAAGCTTCCGTTTTTTAGATATTATAAAGATAGTATATAGTCATGATATCAATGATATATCATAATAGTATATATTAGGTATCAAGATAAGTCAATGTATACTGACACACGGGATGATGTCCTGTTCATCTGTGACGAACTGTGACAGTGGACTTCCGAGGTTGCACCTTTCCGATACAACTTCGTCGCAGTTGCTGTCTCAGCGCGTGAGATTTGACATAGATGTTGGGAATAAAACATCAAGATTATAGTAGGAATGTATAGGCAATGTAGACGCAAATGTAACATTATTGATATCACAAGTAGTGATGTAATGAATCAACTTATAGGATGAAAAAAATGACCTAAAAATGCTATAGTTGTTCCAACAATTGCGACATGTCTTTTTTTTGTGGCACCTTTTGCATATCCTCCAGGCCTTGGACCCACCGTTTGAGATCCAGCCAGGCACGTGGGTGTTCCCTTGGGTGTTTCGTTGAAAAGCTCGAGCCTCGAGCTCTTCCCGAACAGGAAACTTCACATCCTCAAGGCATTTTGGTGGATGGCACTGAGATGTGCAAGTTGGGGAAACCCAACACCGGGTTGAAAGGTTGATGATGACATTGAAGACGAACACAACAAGAGTTGTTGAGATTTTTTTTGTGCTGATAATGGTATTGATTGAAGAGGGGAGAAGTGGTGATCTATTCTAGCAAAAAAACGTTACCGTATTAAATAGTTTTTTGATACTGTTTTGATAGGCTCCCCAGATGGCACAGAAATATCTCACATGATCTACCTTGCAACAGCGCAAGGCCTTGCGATGAATCTATGAATCCCTGTTTGGTGGCAGAAGCCTAGCTAAAATGACCAGATTAGTAACACAAAGAATGTATGCATAAAATACACTTACACCGGAATCTGCAATCTAGTATAGAAAAAAGATGAACAACTAGTAAGAACAGTTATTGACTTATTGATAATATTTCATCAGTTACTTCCCACTGATTGAGATGACCATGATTTGACCATGATTTACCCAGCCTCTGAGGTACAAGACTTGGGAGAGGTACTGCTCGATGTTGGGACTCTCAAAATAGTTTTTGGTGGTGGTTTCCCATATTCTTTATTTCTACCCCTACCTGGGGAGATGATCACCACCCCCTTAAGCTAGGAAAGTCGAGGGGGACCACCAGAAATGTAACGTACATTTTTTGCAGGGGAGGGGGGGGGGTGAATTTATTGTAAGTTGATAGTGCCTCAGGTCCTCACAGCCGGGTTTCGCAAAATGTAACTTATCCCCCCCTCACGTATTTTCCAGTCATACGAAACATATTGGATGCTGGGGGATTTCTGGGGAATTCTAGAGACGCATGGGCACGGAGCAGGAGCCAGAACAGAGGAAAATCAATGATTTCAGAAAATGTACGTGTACATTTTCAGGTCCCTAACAACCCTAATTGTAACTTACATTTTCGGTAGGTCCCCCCCACCTAAAAGGGTAGGGATGGGAGATGATCCAATTTGACGTTCGCATATTTTTCAAATGGGTTGGTTCAACCACCAACTAGTGATGGATTTGTGCAGATCTTTGGCCTTTTCCTCACGTGAGTACTTCTTCGAGTGTTACATGAATAGCAGCTGGGATGCACCAAAAAAAACTATGGTACACCTGATTGAGGTCTGAGATTCGTTATATAACTTCCAAGTACATCAAGTTTTCGTAATTTTTTGCATGATTAGTTTTCGATCATATCGTCTTCCCATAGGATCCAATATGATAATATGGGACTGGTATATATTTACCTGCAAATTGTTCGATTTTGGTGCATTGAACAACTTGAAGTTCCCCAAAAAAACCACCAACGATGATGGATTTGAAAACTCCACCTATCCAGGTTGGACTCTTTGAACTCCACCTGGGAATGCTTACCGCCTGGGGTCCACGGCCAGTTGTTGAAGTTTGGAGAATCATGTTGTTGGGACAGGACAGACAAAGGCAGGCAGTTTTGGGGGATGAGATTTAGATAATATCAGATTTTTTTAGATATATACCGCCCTCCTGGGAATTAACATATCCCATCCCAAGGCACATTTGAAGATGATGTTCCTTTTCCCAAGGTGGGATATGTTAGTTCCCTGGAGGGTATGATTTAATGATATAACTTTCCACTAGGAGATGATGAACATGATGATTCTTTTGATATCTTCTGTTGGTTTTTGGGTTCCAAATGCTTCAAATTTGCTGCGTGTCGAGATCTTCCAAAGCCATGTTTTTTTTGGAGGGAACTTCCTGTTCTGTGGCACTGGCATAACTCAAGTGCCCTTTATTTTGTTGGCATTTGCGGCATTTTGTGGCAATCTTGGCAATCCACTGCATCCGTTTTTGGTTGGTTCCCAAGGGAAACTGGCTGAGGCCATACGGAAGCAACTCCACTGGTGTTTTGGTGGCGGTCTTCGATTTGCAAACTCCCGAGGCAGATTGGTGTTTCACTCCCCCAGTCATGAGTGATTGGATCTTGATTGAGAAAAATATGTGAATTTCACACACTTCCAAATGAGAGATTTACATAAATTTATGTAAATCACGGGACCCAGTTCTAGAGGCATGTTGAAAGTAGGCATTTGTTTACCAAGCTGGCATGCTGTGAATATTAAGAGAGCGGTAAGAGATGGCGGCGGGCAAGGCGAATTGGCATCGCTAACATTGCTCTGAAGATTAACAGGAGGACGAAGCAACGACGATGACGACGGCTTAGACGCAACGACAAGAATCGCGATGACAGAGGAAAGCTGTGATGACAGAGGATTAAGGTGGTGATGATGATGACGATGATGATGATGATGATGATGATGATGATGATGATGATGATGATGATGATGATGATGGATGATCGATGATCGATGATCGATGATGATGATGATGATGATGATGATGATGATGATGATGATGATGATGATGATGATGATTGATGATCAATAATCAATGATGATTGATGATTGATGATCAATAATCAATGATGATTGATGATCAATAATCAATGATGAATGATGATCAACAATCAATGATGAATGATGGTCACTCATGATCAATTGATGATGACAACGTTAAGGCGTTCTTGAATGGCGCTGGTAGTCTTAGTGATGTTGGCGTGTCAGACAGATGTTCATACCGTCACAAGTATCACCTGTCATCATCGCAGAATGATGATTGATGCAGTGATTTTTGGCACATGGCAGCAAAACGGAAGAACATCGACGAGCCTCAAAGCTTTTCAGTGCCGTAAAGAGAACCTCACGCTGGTGCAGAAAGTTGGCATTTCTACTGTATGCATTTATAGATTCTTGTAAGCATGCTGTACTAGGTGGTTTCAAACATTTTTTATTTTCACCCCTACCTGGGGTTTCATGATCCAATTCGACGTTCGCATATTTTTCAAAATGGGTTGGTGAAAAACCCACCAACTCGTGTAGTTTATATGGGTGTTTCCAAAAATGGTGGTACCCAACAACCATGGGTTTCCCTACTAAAAATGATCATTTTGGGGTGTCTTGGGGGTACCACCATTTAAGGAAACGGCCATATAACTATGTTTGATTACTATAAGACTTCGCATGTAAAATTCATTGACACCACAAAAACCACTTTGCAAGGCCGTTTTTGGAGATCCGATCGAGGCAGGGAGTTTTTTTGAATGAATCCAAAGTGAAGCCTCGAAAAACACATATGAAAACATATATCAAATCTAACACGTTGGCATGAAAATGAATGAAACCATGTGGGTGTTTCCAAAAATAATGGTACCCCCAAATCATCCATTTTTTGTAGGGGTTTTCCATTATAAACCATCCATTTTGGGGTACCCCTATTTTTGGAAACACCCATGTCATGAAAAAAACCATGTCGATATGTCAAGTTTTGTAGAATTTCAACTGATGTTTTTTTGAATCATATGATGGAATTGACCAACGATAAACACGAAACTCATGTGCTTCCTCGGGAGTCTATGACCTCACAAAGATCACATTGGTTTGCAGTGATGTTTGTCATTAGTTGGTGTTTGCCTAAACCTTGTAACAGTGGGTTAGAAAATCTATTCGTTTGTATGAAGGGAACCCTCTTAATCTGAATTATCCACTGGTACAGTGTTTAGGCAAGACCCAAGTCATTAGCATTCAGAGATTTTGAGTTTGAAAGCCAGGCGACTACCAGGCATGGGCAGTTGTGTTTGTCATGGTGTGGCATTTGACTAGGGACTAGCATTGAACACATTGGGAAGAAAGCTTGGTCGGAGAATCTTTCAGTATGAAGATAATATGAAATTATTGGCAAAAGCAACCAGGTAACCAACTGTTTACCGTTGAGTTCAGGATTTGATGATTTTTTAAAACAAAAAGTCAAGATTATATATTTTCGGAAATGGTTGGAAAAACCAATCAACTGTTTACTGTTGAGGAATTGATTTTTCAACAAAAAAACGATGACTCCATGTTTGCGACTCGCTAGGATTGAGAGTCGCAGATTGCAGTGCTCTATGACATCAAGGCCAGAGAATGAGGGGAAGCAACGGACCGGCAGACCTCATCAGCGTGGCAAGGTATGATCTGTTTACAAAAACAGGGGTACCCCAAAATGGATGATTTATAATGGAAATCCCCATTAAAGATTATTAAAATGGTTGATTTGGGGGTACCACCATTTGTTTACAAAACCTCTATATGTTTTCAACTGTTTTTCCAGAACAGTTCATCAAATTTGGTGTGAAACCTGAATTGGAAAGTGCCATCCACGCCTGTTTGGATCAAATGCAGACTTATTTTGGTTACTTTTAAATGGGGGGCATAAATGGCATATTATGCGTCATTTGCCATCTTGACATCTTGCAAAATTATCGCCAGCAACTATCAGTACATCCTTGGGGTTCTTTCTTGTCGGACGACCTTATCGACATCCATTTTGCCAGTGGATAATTGTGGAATGCTACAACTAAACGTTACTTGCACAGCCAGTCTTCCTGCGGGTTTTTTCAGCTATGTCCTTGCTGCGGGTGGTGAATATGGCTGGTGAAACCATTCTGGAATCCGACGAAATGGATGCGTTTGAGAGTTTGCAAGATTCCCCAGACTTTTCAAGTTGCTGAGCTACAAATCCTATCAAACAAACTCACCTTTATGTTCCAAGTTCCCATGTCTCAAAAGAAGGGTTGTGATTCGTTTTTTTTTTGCTTTTTGGTGCTGGTACATCATTGATTTGATTTGCTACCATCCAAAACCTTGTCATTTTTCCCTGCTATTCCATCAGGTTGTGTGAAAGACTTGGTTCAGGAGAAGACTGGCTTCCCGCGTTTCCGCCTTACTCTTCTCCTTGAAGATGGCAAATCTTGGGAGGAACTAGGAAAACCCCATGAGGTTCAAGCTGTTTACAATCAAGTCGCTACTGATATGGCTGAAGACTTATTGCACCTTGGCCAAAAGAGCAAGTGAGTTTACAGTATCCCGCGATACAACTATCGAAATATGACCTCCACATACCTCCACTTCTCATTGAGTCTCTATTTTTGTTTCAGATATTCTTGGTGAAGATCTCCGTGGGTGTTCCTAAAGTGCTAGTATCCAAATGTGTGTGTCGGTGGGATAGACATTTTTGGTGCATGTATTGTCAGTAGCATCACATATTAAAACAGCATCATGTTTCGAAAGCTGTGCCACGCTATTCCAACCCAGGATGGCAATCTATCAAAAAGACGCGGATCAAGCACGTATTATCCTCGAGCTGCTTGGTAGCACTCACACATGGTAGATGGGCACTTGCTATGGCCATGGATAAAGATTTGTTGTTGGAACTTTCAAAGTAGAACAATTGTAAAGTGTAAAGTGTGTAAACTTTAAAGCCTTAAAGGAAGGGGAATCATTGTATGGTCGTCCATCATCATCATCATCATCATCATCATCATCATCATCATCACATTCACATCACATAACATAACATAGGCATACATAGGCCTTCACTTAGAAAACATTGCTCCAGATCTCTGGAAGCGCCTGGTTTGACTTTCCGAAGGCAGCGTCAAGATCCGAACTGTCAAGATGCTGATGGACATCCCGCTCTTCTGGTAGCAGCAGCTTTGGGAACTTGCGAGATTGTGGAAATGCTGTTGAAGGACAGCTTCCCTGTTTGAGAGATGTATGATTCCGAGAAAGTCAACCAAAAAAAGGGACAGGTTTTTCAAGTAATAGACCATGAAGTAACATGCTTGTTACATTGTTTAAGTCATGCCGGAAGTTTTACAGAGATTCTTTTGAACATCAGTTTCTCTCCATGTTTTTTTGCCATCCTATTTCGCCACTCATCCAGAGGCTGGTGCAAATAGCAGGGCCATGGACCATCTGTTGGAGACACCCTTACATGCAGCGGCAGAAGCTGGACGTCCAGACTGTGTTCAGGTGTTGTTGGAGCATGGAGCAAATGTAAATCAAGCGCAAGAAGGTGGCTTAACAGCCCTTCATATGGCTGCAAGACATGGACATTTGGATGTTATACAGCTACTCTTGGATGCTGGTGCACATATGGAGGTCAAAGATCATGCTGGTGCTAATCTTTTGCACACTGCTGCAGAGAACGGCCAGGTGGAGAATGCAAAGCAAATGATGGGCCATCCAGTAGATTGGTGTGTCTTTAAAGGATACTTTACAATGGTTGAAGAATAAATATGCATTGCGAACCGCATATCTTTTGACAATATCACGATTGATGAGTATGTTTCGATTTAAAATTCCGCTAAACCATGATATTCAATGGCACTTTTGCACAAACTCACCAAACTGTTCATATGTTGTAACAACTTATTTCCATGGTGTTTTTTCACGGCAATCATGTAATATCTTCACGCCAGGTGGACGTGGTGCATTTTTTGTTGGAGGCCGGGATGGATATCGAGGCGACTGAAGAAGCAGGTGCAACTGCGCTGTACTTGGCCGCGGAAAATGGTCAGCTTCCAGTGGTGCAATGTTTCTAGGCCAGTTAGCCATTTATAGGGGTTATATACATACAACCCCCATTTATTAATTGGTGCCCACCTTGTGGTTTCAAAGAGTTTTTTATTTTCATGCCTAAAACTTGGGGGGAAATGATTCCCAATTTGGCAAGCATATTTTTCAGATGGGTTGGTGAAAAACCACCAACTAGGTTTGATTGATGCCGGAGCAGATAAAAACGCGGCAGATGAAGCAGGCGCCACGGCATTGTATACGGCTGCTCAGTATGGCCATGCCGAAGTGGTGGGGCATCTTACTTGAGCAATATGGGGGTTCATTGTTTTTGTTTTTTGTTATTTTTCTGGTTTTTGTGCTAGAGTTTAAAAATTCAAAAGAATCATACAAGTGGGTCGACGATCGCCATATCTGATTTGCTTTGCATTTTTACTTTTCCAATTTGATGGATTCACGTTGTCTACACCCCTGAAGATTAACATGGAACATAATCATGGAGGTTTGGAAGATAATTTTCCTTTCTAAATGGGCAGTTTGTAGGTTCCATGTGAATCTTCCAGGGTGTACTGTAATTTTCTTGCAACCGCCATCTTCGTGGAAAACCCAGAGACTTCAAACTTAGGTATTTGGTGAAAGCCGGTGCAGACAGAGGAAAGTCCAAAAAATTTGGAGGGAGCCCCATGAGTATTGCCACATGTCGGGGTCATGTGAAGGTTTTAGATGTCTTGGATGGTAGTCCCCGACGCAGCGAGCTTCTCAAAGAGATTGCAGCTTTGTTGAAATCGCATCGCGAAGATGATGCACGCAGATGATCCGGCAAATGTCGGAAAACCGAAAAGAGTGGAAAAGCCAATCCTGCCAAAACAATGTGTTGGTTTTGGGGATGAACCATAAAATAGAGATTATATGTATAGTAATAAGTACAAAATACATAATATATGATGCCATGGCAACGGCCCCCATACGTATGTATGTATATACGGCCATACTTGGCCTGTATATATATATATATATTATAATATGCTATATTAAATTATATACAATTTATATACATTTTATATACATATTTGCGATGACTCATTTTCAGTACTGTATCTGGAATGTGGACGAATTTGTGCAGTTTCTTCCGGCACCAAACTCTTCAGGCCAGAATTTCCTCCATGCGCCGGAGAAGCAGTTTGGATGCTCAGCAGATCGCCAATGGGTTCAACACCCGAAACCGACTCGACATTGTGTTGGTTGAAAAAACCACTTTTGTACAAACATGAGAGATGAAAAAAGAGCCCCGTGGGCTGTTTTAGGGTATAATTAAGGGATTATACTACCCATAGTTACGCAGGGATTATAATCATGCAACCATTGTAAGGATCCCTATTGAAGAACCAGGATTCAATCGAAAGTATCCGATGGTTTTTTTTCTTGTTCATTGAGGTGGCTGATTTTGCCATGTCGTTGCCCATGTGGCAGGTGCGTTTTTTTTTTACTCATGTTTGAAACCACGATTTGAGAAGAGCTTCAGAAGTACAAGAGATTTTTTGTTTGTTGTTCAGATCTTTAGAGATGACATGTTGCTAGAAGATATAGCCATTGGATGCTGTAAGATGAGACTTGGAATCTTGAAGTGCCAATGTTTTTTTTCCCCCAAATCTATGGCTTGATTCTTTGAAGCCGGGAGGCACAACGATTCAAATGGCAGCACTTTGATAAAATGACGCTCCTCATTCTGACTAGAGATTATCAATCAAAAGGTGTCAAAATATAATCAAAAAGACATGTTTTTTTCTAATTAATATATACACTAGAGCAAAATCCTCATTTCCAACTAAGGATTTATGTCTTTTTTACAAAGATACTAATTGCTGTAAGTCTGGCCGCCCCTTGAGTGAAATTATCCGTTTGAGTTGTACACATTGGGAAACTTTTTCCAATTATAATTATGGTTGTAATTCTACTTATAGATAGGAATTTACAACCCCGGTTATTCCTTAACAAAAATATTTAGAGAAATTCTATAACTCCATTTATAATAATTAGAAAAACATTATTTAAAAAATCTTTTTTTTTTTAAATTTCCATATTAATTTTTCTCAAATCTCTATTTAGATATATATATAT
>DF239412.1:44691-81925 GCA_000507305.1 Breviolum minutum Mf 1.05b.01 | reverse complement strand
AATTATTTGTTATATATCAAAAATATTAATCAAGATTTAAAGAATTCAATAAAATTATTATTATAAATTAAATTAATTAAATTAAATTCATTTATTATATTATTTTAATATATATTTAATTTTTTTAAAATTTTAAATAAATTATATATTTTAATATTTTATATGTATTAATTTTATAATATATATTTTTTTTCCTAATAATATAATATCTTAATTTTAGATATTTTAAATCGATAAAATAAAATAACATTTTATTCTATTTAAAATCTATTATTATTTTATATATATATATAAGCTATTGTCAGAATTCAATGGTTGCAAAATAAAATATGATTTTATCCTTCGGTTTAAATATTTCCTTCTATTTTTTTTTTTCATATTTCACATATGTTTGTTTAGCAAAAACACCTTAAGTGATTTTGGTTGTCGCCCCCCTTTTTAGAGGCCGTATTTTTGCTTGCGTTCCTGTGAGGCTTTATTCAATCGGTTTTTGTCCCTCCGTTGCAGCACGGTCACTCTTTGAGGTGGGAGGGCTTGCACGTTTCTACGGGTGGATGGACAGCGTTTCTGATTTTGTCACTTGCGCGTGATTGCATTTTCTTCCCGGGCAAAGCACATGCTGCAAAGTTTAGAAGTGCTGCAAGCAGTCTTGTAAGAATTTGATCGGTCTTAATAAGGGCAACCGCCTGCGAAAGTGCAAAAATCGTGAAATTGCCTTCGTTTTGTGTTTCGGTTTGCCTTCGGTTTGGGAAAGTTCAACAAAACTAAGAATCCATCGATCTCATTCATGTAACTTTTTCTATCACTCTTATTCGCGCATATTGGCGCCATACTGCAACTCTTCCCACATCACAAAAACCATTGCCATTAAGTGGCTTAAGTCGAGCCTAAAATGCTACATGACGACCTTGCCTTCGGTTTAAAGATGTTTAAAGGTCCCCTTTGGTTTTGCGGATTTGAGCTCCTGTTCCATTCGAATACATGACCCTTAGTCAGACCTTTTCAGTGACACCTCATATATATTTTTAACAGATTGCGAGATTTCCTTCTTTTTCTAGCGCCATCAATTCCAATCCGCAGATTTCGAGATATTGAAATATATATATATATATATTATTCAATTTAATTCCATTTATTTTTAAAATTGTTTGTATACCCAATCTGTGAAGTCCGTCCAATCATTCTCAAGGATAGATAATGATTGCATATTATGTAATCATGAAATTGTAATGCAGGAAATCGATATAATAAGATAATAGATAATATATAAATTGTATATACGTGTTTTAAAGATGAGGAAAGGTCAAATAAAATATAATCTTTCGAGGTTGCAATTAAAAGCTGCCCCCCTCAAATCTCGGATTTCCTGCATATCAACTTGATTGCATGCTTTGTACAAGGCGACTGCTTTGCAAATCTGGGAAGGAGCTGCTCGTTGCGAGTACGCAACGAGAAGCTTTCACCATCTAAATTCAAATGTCGGAAGATTTGTCTCAGCTCATCGTGAAAAACCTCAACAAATCATCATGGACGCCATGACTAAAGCCACCTGATCTCCCTGCAGAGTCTATCTGTCAAGAAAAGATAGACTAGACAAAATTATATTTTGAATTTCTGTCAATAGATTCAATCAAAACAATATGGTAGGTTAACAAAATCCCAGAAACATGACAATATACAATAAAACATCACAATTGTCACACAAACGCTTTTATGAAAAATGAAACAAAAAACAGTTAACCAGGTGGTGGTGTCAACCCATTTCAAAAATATGAGTCAACTTGGATCATTTTTCCGGGTAGGGGTGAAAATAAAAAGCGTTTGAAACCACGACCTAGTTAACAAAGCCACATCCTTGCTGACCAAAAGGCTCTCTGTACGATCCTTTGAACGAGAGGCCTTGGTGGATCTTGAAAGCTCAAAGCTCAACCGGACAAGTTTCGATAAACCATGCATAAACATCAGGACAAACCATGATAAACCCTTGGTTGATTGTCATATACTTACGATATTTCACCATGCAATAGCAGTTTTGCCACGATTGACATACATTTCACGATATGAACCAACGGTTTCGGATTCCCGATTTTTTTGGGGAGCAGCAACATGCAGCGACCGACACCTGCTGCACCTTTTTTTTCGGGGCGACTCGGCGATGATGCCATGCAAAAAGTCCGTTGGATTACACCTACACGACGCACTGATGAGCCAAACCTTACCCACAATTACGAAAATCAGTATCTTCATAATATTCAACATCTTCAATTAGGCAAACAAAAAATGAACAGAAGAGGTGTCACAATTTTTTGTGATTATTTTCAACTCACTTTCAAACTCATTGTGATCCAAACATCATTTTGACTTATCATCTTGTACATTAGACTTTCCATAAATCACTGATTCAATGGGTAGGGAAAAGCTCCCAACTCATACGGTCTAGGTGGATCGGTGGATCTTGCTCTCACTCTTCAAATGTGATCGAAATTTTGGATCGAAAATTCGGTATTGGACACCCCCATCTGCCCCCACGGCTTCGGTGAAGATTGATGGGAACCAATCCTTCAGTCACAAATCAGGTGGAAATGATCTATATGATCTATATTAGCGCCAGTGAATACAGGGTGATATGATGATATCGGTGATACATCAACAAAAATCAAAGCTTCTTGATGTGCCAAATTGAAAAACAAGCAAGTGTGGCAAATAAATGAACATCATATCTTGAGAAGCCAAAGCATTTGCCGAACTTTCGGAGCTCAACAACAGTTGGCGGGCTGCAAACGTGGCGGCGTTTTGCATTGGGGTAACACTGCCAGCACCAGAAATCATCAGAAATCTGATGTAGACTTAGTCCATGTCCGTGGGTCCTTCACTCTCAGCGCCGCTCATCTCGCCTTGGAAGAACGATGTGGCACTGTATGAAGCGTTTTAAGTGATAATGGAGCAACAATGAGGTCCAACCTGAGCAAACTATAGAAAATTCATGTATAGTTTGGGAACAATAATAAGCAAGACATGAGCAAAACATCTATAAAAAGTTCATGCTTCATGTGGCTTTTCATTGCTTCTACTCGCAGCATTCCTCCCTCCAGAACGATACAGAATTGGTGCCCAGGAGCTGTCGTGACTGTCGTGATTGTCGTCTGCTGTGTTGGGCCTGCAGGAGAAAGTCGTACTTCCGCATCTTTCGCGAATGAATGAAGGTTTCAAGCGTTTCCAGTTCTGCATCAAGAATTGAATGTTGATTGACAATTCTTATATGCTTGCGTGTTCATGACCCTAGTCACATGACCCTGTGGATGCAACACTTCACACAAAGTGTGGGCACATGTTCAGAAATATTTGCACAGTTCATGTCAAATTCACCTCAAAAAAGGGCATATTTACATTCACCTTCAAGCTTTTAATGCATCAATCTTTACTAGATCAAATCCAACTATATTGATCTATCATAGATCTATCATCTTCTGACCAATTCCCTTAACTTTCACCGCTTTCGTTGTGTTTGTTTCCCAGTGGGTTTTCCGGGAGCAAACCGAACCGTCGAAAAATATGTGCCTCTTCAAAAGGGCATGTCCAGTGGCACTGAGCCCAGCGGCTTGAAGTTGGAATTTGGAAAGGCCAAAACCCTTCGCACGTGACACGCTGTTTCGTGGTGATGGTGATGGTGGAACCTCATCCGTCGAATCCTCGGTGTTTTAAAAATCCCAGAAAAACCAACTTTTTTTTTGGGAAAGGTTGGATTTCGGAAGTCAAGTGGGGCCAAGTAGCACCTACCTTCAACTTGTTTCAACAAAAAATAAAAAGGGGGGACGGAAGTATACTATTGAAATTCTTCACATTCCAGTTCCAAAATTGAATCAATGTATTATATATGTACCATATTTTGGATGTGGTCCTCAAATCATTTACCCCTTTCAAGTATTCTCAAAATCATGTTGAAAAAATCGGAAAAAAAGCACATCAACCTATTCATATATTCACACCAACATTTTCCGTTTAAAAAAACTCCAAGAAACCACCAAGAGCTCCTTGAACCGGGAGAAAGTCCAAAATCTCGAAGGTGAATCATCATCTGCTTTCCTGGTACTTTCATTGGATCCTACCCTGCTGTGCCGTGCACTCTCTTTGCGGCCCGAAGCCTCCATGTCTGGGAGGCAAATGGACTCACCGGAAGCTTCCTCTGCTTCCTTTTCTTTTTCGGCTGCCTCATCTGCACGGTCTTGTTCATAGTAGGTCTGGGCTAAGAAATGAGCATACTCCTGATCGTTCTTCGAATGGCGACCTGCCACCCGAGATAGGGCCTCCTCATCCACGATGCCCAAGTCATGTTGCCTCTTTTGCTCCCTAGTTACTGCTGAGATGTAGGCTACACGATTTTTGGCTCGGGATCTCTTACGTCCTAGGCCCAGGCCACGTCGGGATTCATCTTTGAGGCTAGGATACGCTTCACTCATGGCTTGATAACCTGCAAAGGAATGTGCACCAACACTGCATACGGCATTGAATTCTACTCCCAGTGTTTGGGCTGCAGCCTTATAGGCTTTGGCAATCTCAATGCGAACTTTCAGGAACTCATCAAAGTCATCCTGTTGCCACCATAATTGAGCTTTCTTGTCATCTGCAATGTCTACCAAACGAGGTACTGCCATGCATTCCACCTTCGCAAGTGTACCAAAGGGCACAGGTAGCTAATCTGGCCATATCATATGGCTTCCAAGACAACTAGCAATCAAATATCATATGATATGTTCAATTTTTCTTCAAAAACTGCGCAGTTCATCACCATTCCCAAAAAAATAATGTGCATCTTCGGAAGTTGTGTGTAACTTCAACCAACCCAAGAAAATCTCCGTTTCAACAACCTTTCCAAACAATTCCTGTCACCTACCTCTTGGCGCAACGGCTAAAACCCACACCTCGGGATTGAACTTCACCTGCTTTCGAAGCAAAATCACCAGCGGCCGATGGTCGCCAACCCCCAAGTGGCCGGGCCGCCAGTAACGGGCGATGCCCCCGAGGAGAACTATGGAAGTGAAGACGTAATGTAGAAGGTGCCCGCAACGGTGGGTTGCTGCAAAAGCCAAAGCACTTGCAAGAAGAACCCCCAAACAGGCTTTCCATCTCTGGTCACAAACACTCTTCGCACGATTGAGCTTCATCTTGCTCCACGCGCATGAGGGCTGCCAAATACGGCAAAAAAATTGGTTGTAATTCCAACTCTGATGGTTTCAAGATGGGCATGGCATATTTACTGAAATGACATATCATATTAATTCATATTAGATTCATTAAACCAATCATGTATAGTAAATTGCATCTATGATCTATGAATATCTATGACCTATGGTGGGCCCATGCCAACTCATGAATTGTGAAACTGAAATTCCATGTTTATGTCTAGAAGCAACGTCCGCTGTACCTTGGGAGCCGTAGCACAAAAAAAGCCAAGAATGAGAAGGCTGCAACTTTAGCAAAAAAGTTTTGGCCACCAAAAAAAAACAAAACTTTTTGCTTTTTGGGTCACGTCTAGAAATATCTGAAAGTCGCTGGCCTTGTTAGTCAGAAGCACTTTTGGATTTTTCCTATGATTTTTCGAACCTCTTTTGAAACGAGATCCGCATGGGGTGGAACTTTGACTGTGAAGCTCTCTTGGCATGGCCAAGGGATGCTTACGCACCTACTGGCAGAAGCATGAGTCCTGCAAGCATATCTCCAAGAATCTGAAACACCTGTAAATCATGCACAAGACGTATTCAGAAATACACTGAATATTCACTGAATATGAAATCATACTGATTCATATTTTTGGGCTGTTCTTGGAGATTGTTAAGGGATTTGATCTCTATCCAGCTTTCCCTCTTTGGAGTAAAGCTAGCTCTTCGGCTCGTTTTGCCGCGTCATGGTGCAGCTAAACAGAAGGAGCCTTGCGCCAGGAGTGTCATGGCCGCAATCACCTGGGCAGTTGAAGATGAAGCACTTTGAGATCATCAAAGAGCTGAGATCAACAGAGAGGATATTGATTCCATATGCATCATGTAGGAAATCATAGTATAGATCCAGCAGTTCTAGTTCCATGAGTGCTTCACACTTGAAGTGTTTAGTAGAGACGACCTACTGACTACTGACACCGATTATATAGTATATCACATGCGCCATGCAGAACATCCGAGTTTTATGTATCTTAAAAAAAGCTTATACACTGTAGTCACATCAATTTCACAAGCTGAGGTGTCTTCTGGCAAAGCAACCGTTTGCTTTCAGGCTGAGTTTCCCCCACGAAATATGGCAATCCATTCGGCCGGTTGTTGGAGGACGTGGCCTCTAAACGACAAGTTCAACAACAACCCCCACAACAAGACATCCACCACACATCCAAAGTTTTTGTTAATGGGATGATGAGGACAATGAGGATAATATAGGATAATCAGGATGATGAGGATGAGGATGAGGATGAGGATGAGGACGATGAGGACGATGAGGACGATGAGGACGATGAGGACGATGAGGACGATGAGGACGATGAGGATGATGAGGATGATGATGATGATGATGATGATGAGGATGATGATGATGATGATGATGATGATGATGATGATGATGATGATGGTTCTCTATTTCTTTGCATTTGTATGTAACATTGTAACTGACAGCATTTCTAAGGCAATGACCCAGCTGAAAAGATTGCTATAAAGCAGTGGGGCCAAGACCTGCTCAGGCGATGAATTTGGTGGCCAGTGACTCGGGAAAAAACACCTGACAAGTACGTATACTGAGTTACTGGTTGGTGGTTTCAACCAATTTGAAAAAGATTATGTATATATATATATAGTCAAATTTGGGAATTTTCCCCAAATAGGGGTGAACATAAGCAATCTTAGAAACCACCACCCTAGTTTCTCGCTTACCACGCAATGAAAAAAACCCAAGTGTCAGTATTCGATCACAGTTGAGGCTTCTTCTAGTCTCACCATCTCACTATCGCACCTTGACTGAAAGTATCAACTTCCTAGCCTAGCATCTCCTAGTAATTACCTAGGATATCCCAAAAAAAATAGGCATGGTTGAAACATCTTCCCGAAAATTTCTGCAACCAACGGAGGGGTTCCCTAACTGACCCTTCGCCTTAACGTAGGCCAAGAGGTTGGCGGTGGCTACCACGATCTCTGCTCGCCCTAAGCCTTCCGCAGCGCCATAGGTCCTCATTGTACTTCGTTCAAAAAAACATAAATTACCGCAGTTCTTATCATTCATCTGTCATCAATTTGTCAATCATGTTTCACTGATTGTCGTAGAAATCCTCCCACCTTTTATGTATTTTTGATGCATTGATGCTCATTTCTTCGGCAAAAGTTCAGGTCCCATCATTATGCTCATCATGCCACCTTCCAACCTAACGGGATGCCCACCACGACCTCCCAGCGTTTCCTCAGCCCAAAATTTATATATCAAGGTACTGTAAGTATGTGGTCAATGCGTTGCTGCGAAGCTGCCCAAAGGTCCACAAAAACATGGCCTCAACAAAAAAACTCACCCAAAGATGGGAAGAAATCTGGTGATCACCAGTTGAGGTGAGTAGCTCGGCCCGTTATTCACAATGTTTTATGTAGATTTATACTAGTATCTCAGGTGCAGGATTTTCCGCACCTTTCACAGTACCAAATTCAGAAGTTCGGCCTACTCCAAGTTTCACATGTTACCATCTTTTCTTTTGATATCTGAGTGACAAAAGAGAGATGGGAGGTTCTCCGCGCTAATCCTTGGCATAAAACAATTCTTGCATCAACACGTCTTGGTGCTCCGTGTCACTTCGATTCAATTTTGAGAAAGCCAAAATCTTCACAATGCTGACCATCAAATTCTGAAGCACCTGGAAAATCGGTCCAAATACTGCAAATTGCAACTGAAAGGCCCATGCTCACCATGCCGACCGTCCACATGCAGTTGGCAAAGAACGTTGAGATCTGCACGAGGCGCCAGGGTGCACATCGATAGAAACCAAAAGGCATGGAAAACATCTACCCTCCCAAACTTTACCATGGTTCACCTGAAAAATGGCACCAAAAGGAATAGGAGCTTCCTTTTGGAAACTATCATTTTTAGGTTCCATGCTAAACTTTCGGTAGGGTACGTTCTAGATTCACCTCTAAGCTGTGATAAGTTTATCCATTCCCCCATGATGATTTTGGTCATTGCAACTACCTACCCATAAAGGTATAGTTAATGCTGGGATAAAAAACCCCAAATTTAACAGGATTCCACGTTTCCCACGGATCTTTATAAAAAAACTGTTTCCTTTATCAATTCACCATTCAAACATTCCAAAGCTGTTTTTTTTTGGGCGGCTCCCAAACATGAATTGGATCAATTCAGGGCCTCCTTCTTGGCCTGCTTATTCTATTTTGTGTTATTTCTATGCCCTGTATGTATCCCAATCATTCATATTACCTTTGTCATTTCACCGGCCGATCCGGGCCTTCAGTGCCGACACATTCAGCTTCTGCAGTTTCTTCAGCAAATTCAATGTCACTCTCCCTGGGTGTTTTTTAGAGCAAGCTGACCATAACACGGGCTATTGGTTACTACCAACACCGGCAATGCATTGTTAGTATTTATAGTTATATATAATTAACAATATAGACTACTTAAAAATACTCAAAATTGCCATACATTTTGTATTGTTTGATTCTCCCCAAAATGGTTCCCAATTTAATGACGCATATAATCCATCCACAATTTCTCTGTCACAGTGGATACATATTTTTCAACCAAGGCTCCACCAATCACAGTGCTGAGCCCAGAAGCTGTAGCCTCGGCTTTATGAAAATCAAAGCATATACCCTCCCTGAAACTAAAGGAATCCCATGAAAATAGGGAATCCCAAAAGGAAACTCATCTTCCAACCGGGGCTATGTTAAACTTCCGGGGTGTATATACATCACCTGGTTGCTATAGTACTGCTACACCATGTTGTATACCTATATGTATATACCTTTTATATTGGTTTGTCCTGTACCTTTGAATGGAAAATATAGAAAATTGCTTTCATCATACGCGTGCATGCTCTCCTTGGCCACATTCTTAGCAGGGTCACACTTTCAGAATCTTTAATATCAATAGCTGGGAACGAACAATGGGTAGCGGAGCTTAGTGTGAAACATCAAGGAGCACCCTGACATTGATGACTGCTCAGTTTTGAATCAATCCAAGCACCTGAGCACCTCTGCAGGCCCGGCTAGCAATTGCAACTTGCAACTCCCCTCTTTTTCAATCTGTGCATCATGAACTGCCTGAACTTGAGCTTTTGTGAAACTGACTACTGGCACCACTGCCAAGAGCATTTCCACTCCCAGCATTTCCCCTGTCATCCTCTGATTCGGCCGATGCCTCCGATGCCTCGGATGCCTCGGATGCCTCGCCTCCATCGCTGTCTCCTTCGGAGTCAGATTTCTGGGACTCCCCGGAATCACTGGAGGTTTGTCGTGCACGCCGGGCCTGCCCCGAGGCGTGGCCCGGGGGAACCCTCCTCATGTCATCCTTCACATAGCCAATGTAGCGCAAGCTTAGAGATGCAATCTCCTCGGGACCCTCTCCTTTCCATGCGCGAATTAATGGCAAATCAATGAAATCCGGATTTTTGGAAACTGTCTGATTTCCACGGCGGTCAAATACTTCATCCTTGGTCATCTCCAATTCAAAGGTTGCCACTACTGTGGGAAAGAAGTCATCTTTTGCCATCAAACGACCATGAATCGTGAATGGAACTTTCGGGATCTTTAACTTTACGTTTTTAAGGTCGAAATCTATTCGACATAAAGCCTGCTCCCCTTTCTTTTTGCCATCTTGATTGCTTTCATCTTCCTTCTTCTTTTGATCTTGATCTGTAAGCAAAGCAGATCCTGGGAGGTTGTTATAGCCTGACCTGGCATACAGAAATTTGTCTCGTTTTGGATAATCTGAGAAAAATTCCAGATATACATGTCGATTGTTGCAACGTAAATGGTGTTGAACCTTCAAAGCTCCAACACTCAGCACCATGGTAATGCCTGCACCCTGAATGTCAAAGCGGTTTGAACTAATCAATTTCCGTAGGGAAGGGCCATGGTCGTCCTCATCATCACCACGGTTCAAGAGCTCAAAATTATCATGATTCGCATGCGGGTTGCGAGTTCGCAAGACCCGCAGTGTCAATGCAAACTGCAAACGATGCCTCTCACGGTCAAAAGCAAAAGCCATGATGGTCTCACCCTCTTCAAAATCAAAGGTCAGCTCCACAACCCATGGCACATTGACAATATTATCGTCAGATTCCTTGTACATTTCCATGCGACACAGTGCATCTAAAGGATACAACTCACCATTGAGCTCTAGATTTGTCAAATCTCGATCCAAAAAAGTTTTCTCCTCACAGCCATTGACCTGCAGAATCATGCCCTTCACCAACATAGCCACCCATTGGTTTACCTTGGGCAGTTTTTGTTTGACCAAAAATCTGGTCCACGAACACCGACTAAAGATATATAGATGGCTGCAAGTTCCGGATTTTTGGTTGAAGCACACGCAAACACACAAAAACAAACAAACACAGAGTAACTAAAGTGGAGTTTGGGCTCTGACTGACATGAAGTTCTCACGTTTTCACCATCCCCAAAGCAGCAACATCGCAACTCACCCTGCATTTACCATGCGTTACTTTTCAGGTTTTTTCTGGTTGATACCAGTGCAACAGGAGGCAGGAGTGCTCGCCCAAAAAAAGGTTCCCAACAAAAAAAAATCATTTCTCTTCTAGTTGGTGGTTTCAACCCGTCTGAAAGATATTGCAAATTGGAAACCTTCCTCAATTTTCGGGGAGAAAACAAAAAATAGTTGAAACCACCACCTAGTAAATCTCACGGTTCACAACTCTCTCCACCATGCGTTGTTGAGAGGATTCCAGCTTTGTCTGGTAGTTGCGAAACTCGAAGGCACTCAGCTGCATATCTGAGGCAACATTCTCAGTGAGTTTGGATTTCTCAACTGAGGAGCAAACACCAAGGAGTTGAGACAGGAAGTCCATGGCTACATGTGCTGCATTCTCTTTGAGAGATTGGCAGCTACATGGGAGAAAAACATGGGATTTTCGTGGATTTTCAAAGCGTTGGTACAATGGCACCAACCAAACTTTCCATATACTGATACTGTTTTGGTGATTTACAAATGCCACATAGTACCACATGGTGTCAGTTCAACTTGCACTCATGGGTCCACTTCACAATTCAGGTTGAACTTTTGACTAGTCCTGTTTCAGTGAAACATGAAAATACGCTGCTGCCTGGTGGATATGCCTATCTCACCATGATTCATGCGATTCCTTCCATGGTCTGTGATACTTCCAAGCTGAAGCCAATCCATGCCCCCCGCATAATTATATCACACTCTCATGAGCGCACTAGGTCACTAGGGTCTGCTGTGCACATATATGGCAATACATTCAGTAAAGTATGCCAAAAGTCTCAATGCCACGAAAATCATCTATATAACAAGGAACAATTTCACTAACCTGTCACCCTCTTCAATGCCCTCCGTCACCCGCTGAATTTTTGCTGATCACTCAATCAGTTGCCTACCAAAAGAACATGTGAGCATTCATCACACTTCATCCCTCATTCATGTCCCCACTGACATAGCTGTTCAAACAATGGAGTTGTTTCTTATGCTCCAAAAACTCTGTCATCAAACAACAGCCAGATTTTGAATCAACCAAGCAACGAAATGGCCCAACTCTTGTGGCCCATAGTGTAGGACTTTGATTAAGAAAAGGTTGTTGAGGTCAAGAAGATTCACCTAAGCCCGCAAGAACAACGTTCCAAACATCTGAAGATATCATGGGACATGTGACAAAGCCAACACCTGCCAAATGCTCCCAAGGTGCGCTGTCACCAAAAGACTGCAAAGCAGTTGCCTCACATGTTTTAGGAAAAACAACAGGGATCAATACAGGAGATCTGAGATCTGAGTGGATTTGCCCGTGCAGCTTTGCAGCAAAAAATTCTCAAACGGACACATGGAAGGGTGGACTTGGATTGCTTAGCAAAAACGCATCTGCCATGATCAAACCAAACATCACGTTCTGGATATGTTTGGGATGCGGTAACGCTGGCAACGGCCCAACATCCGACGGATATGTCACTTCTTGCAGTTGGGATGCTGTCGCAAGCCAGCCCAGTGTCTTGTTCTGGAACAACTTCAAAAAACTTACAGGATTAATGTGTTCAAACCTCATCCGCCCAAGTGGAGACACATTCTATCATTCTATTATCGCCACAAATTCAAACCAAGACTTCACAGTGACTTTCGCATCAGTTTTTCTTTTTGCCAACACAGTGAAATGCGCCAACATGTTTCGGTCGGTCAGTGGGACTTTCCTCCAGGCACCGGACTTAAAGAGTTTCCTTAGCTCTGACAGGTCAGATGCGCTGCCGGCACATGGAACTCACATGGGTTTCTGCCTGTTAAAACTGCTCTTGATGAGGAGTTTTGGGACCCATTTAAAGGCGACCCCACAAGCTGGAATGCAAGTAAGATTCCGATTGGTCGCGGAGAGCGTCTCAGGCAGTTTGAAGTGGACATGGACGGAGGTGGCCGCAAACATCTTGGTTCAGCTTGAAAAAACACTTGAAGCTGGGCATTGTAGGGAAATATAGAGTATACCCCTGTTAACCAGCAACAAAAATGGACCACAGGTCTTTTGGTAATCCGCATCATGAAGTCAGAGTCATCCCCCTGAAAAAACCGGTCCAGGGGCATTACCTATTTGACTTCTAGAAGGGTATCCTGCGTATGGAGGCAGCATCCGGAGTTTCCCATGGTTCAGATATCGCAAAACAACCACCTGGGATGTATAAAACCATGTACATCATGGGATATATGATATTTATACATATTAAATATTATTTACCATATTTTACCATATCAACTGGTTAGCCGGATTTCTGGAGCATCAACAGTATCCCGGAGATACCCTGTTGTTTGCTATCAAATCCAAGGTTCTAAAGTGGACGCTGCAAAAGATCGACGAGTTCCTAATTTGGAACCCACCAAAGGTCCAATGGCAGCACCAATGCCGAAATACCTCAAACAATTTCATGCGCAAATTTGGGTTGAGCCCATTATGTGTGTCCTTTGAACATGTGAAATAGATAGATGAGAGCCTTTCAACTTTTTGCTGTAAAATGCTATTTAAACTGTTAGAAAAAAAAAAGGCTACACATATCATGTGTCATGTGGGCGAGTTGGCTGCACTAGAATATCTTTCAAAAAATCGAAGCACAAAGAATTGAGCCGCGGAAAAACCCATTGACTTTCCATTTTACTGGTTGTTTAATAGGGATCCTTACAATGGCTTATTATAATCCCCATACAACTGGGTAGTATGATCCCCTATATGCCCTAAACAGCCAGGTTTTTTCTTCATTGCTCAATTGACTAAATGGTTGGGTTGGATTAGTTCTATCAAATAGTATCAAGTTTTTAGCCCTTGGCTATTGCCAACACATCTGCATATTAGAAACCCTTCCGATGCATGACCAACAGGCCACACTTGGTGGAAACTCTGATTGCTTTTCTAGGATTGATCGGATCAAACGAGGCCCATGACGGACAACTACAGTAAAAGAGATTTGCCGACAACAGCCATAGCCATGACATGCCATGACCTTCCTTTGCCCCCCTCAGCGTTTACAGCACGATTTTGATTCTTAGACACCTTCGTCGTCACGCCGAAATCAGTACAGCCTTTGGCTGCTCTAAAATCGAGTCATGGTGTCCGATACTGAATTTGCCAGAACAACTTGGCGATGTAATATTGGTCACCCCACAGTCTTTTTGTGGATTTATGATGATTTGTGCCTCTCTCAAGCGATCAAAAGATTGCTTGGATCGGCAGAAGGCGTCCCAAAGCATGGAGGAACTGGGTTGGTCCCATTCAGCGCCAATCCTTTCACGCCTTCCTTAGATTTACGGATGACTGAAAGGAGTTTCAATCGAATCACAGAATTTGGCTGATCCATTTGCTGGTCACCCACTGGCCGCTGGCCCACAACCACAGCAAGAACGACAATGCATCCAATGTGACCAAGCAACACACTTATAGAAAGCCTCCCCCCAAGGATCAAGTCCGGGATTTGTCACAACCACGTTCCTTAGGAAACGTCCGACGTGACATTCACAGCGCAGGGGGCATTTGATAAAAACCATCCATGGAATATGGAATATCTGATGTGATACAATGATAATGATACTGTTGATGGCTGAAATCCTGCACCAGTTGATATGTTAAACATCCGTTGATATGTTAAACATCCCATCATTTACAGGGTTTTGTACATCCCAGGTGGTGCAGGATTTCTTCCATCAACAGTACGAGTCCATCATTGCGTGATCATTACCATCATTTTGTCATTGTGGACTCAAGAAGTGCCTCTACACCCACCGAGCCGACAATGTGCTGATCATATTACGCGAGTCTTTGATTCACCAAGCGATGATTCAAGTTCCCGTGTCACCCATCCACCCATTTGTCAGGATTACCCAGTGATGCCCAACATGTTCACATGATTTCACCCTTATAATTCCAGATTGCAACTGAACAAATCCCCAGAAAATTCAGGCCACGGCACTCAAAAGTGATGTTCTCCATAGGTCGCTTAGGATTCCCATAGATCAACCCAGGACTTTGCTTCGGGTTATGTACCTCGCAGGGTCGGCTGTATCCGGTTTCCGGAGACTTAAACATACTTAAACTTAGAAATGAACATGCAAATAAATGAAAGATATTCTGTACTTCAGGATGGATGGTTGCATAATGAAGTGAAGTCTGAAGCTAGGAGTGACAATACATGAGAACTACAATGCCCCATCATTCTGGGACTTCCAATACCTCAGCAGTAAAGCAGTCAGTGAATACACATTTCTATTCCTTCATCAAACAAGCTTTTTGTGGCAGGGAACGCTATCCGACTAACCCCCCAATGGCACAATGCCAACAGTGAAGCCAAGTAGCATGCACCCTTCTCAAGGTAATGTTGGCCCAAAGCACTGCTATGCTCGGTGGTGGACAGGAGACCTTAAGCATGCCACGTTTCTGATGCTTCTGCTTCAATTCAACCTCCAGGAGTATTGCCCTGCTGTTTAGCAAAGTCACGCATTCATACATATGTATGGGTAGCTGCAGCTTGCAGCTGCGACATTTTACATTGATAGGATCTGGAAAGCATTGGGCCGAGAAAGGACTACTGACTCGACATTGGTGACTCCATAAATATTGATAGAAAGCGACTGGATCCAGGAAAGAGCAAATACATGCAGATACATGCAAATTAAGTAAATGCAAAATAATAATGCAAATGCAAATGATTACCTCTCCTTCCCTTTGATACCCGATACAACATTGCATTGGGACGACATTCTGTGGGTTCTGAAAACATTATAATACCGTTTTTGTATACAGTAACAGTCAAGATGGCAATTCATGATGGAAACAAGCCCAAATCAGGCTTCATCCCTTTGAAGGGACATCTTCAGCTGTCAGCAAAACTCAGCTGCCCACAAAAGGCACCACTGGCCAAAGGAGGGAGCATGCCTCAGCGGCGTATTTCCGTTATCCACGGCCAAGATTGCACTTAACATCACTAAACCAACAAAGCCACAACTGGCAGAACTTGGCAAACATAAAGTTGGAGTGTCTGAATGTCAATACTACCCTGAATTCAAATGGTTCTTTTTTCCATTGTCATATTATGTTTTTTTTCGCTGGGTTTAAGCCAAACAAAGAAAAAATCATCATGAAACAGTTCCATGTTGGAAAAAAAAACGTCCATGCAGTTTTTTCCTCGCAGGTCGACTGACACACCCTGGCAATTTTTCCAAAAAATCTCCCGTGTGCCTTGTAGGAATCAGCTTCTTGCGCTGGGCCAATCCATATGGCAACCTGGTTGACCATTCTCTCCCGTTTTAGCACAGCGTTTGATGGGAAATTTATTTCGAAGCAACCAATTGTTGTGGTGGAAATTTACCACAAGGAAATTGATGGGAAATTATGGGACAACTTTCCTCAGTGCTTCGGCCTGCGTCGGCCTCTCCATGTAAATATCTTCCTCGGATCACTTGGATCACAACACTGGCATGAAGATGCACAAGGCTTGATGACTCCGGCCAGTTTAAACAAAAACCACTCCAAACTCGAGACGAAAAACCATCCTAGAGTACACGAATCAAAACAAGTCTCCTTTCTGAACTTTCCTATGAATTCAATCTGCCAGTTTTTTTCTACCGAATGCCCCTTTTACCGCTGAGTGACTCCTGACTCATTTGCAACTCTCTGAGTTGACTCAGCCAAGGATCATAGAGGATGTTGGAGATTTCACCACTTGCCTTCGCTGATCCCGCGTGTTTTCCCAACGTTTAACAGTGAAATATGAAGAACCATGGAGGTTCAAGTAGCGAAAGCATTAGCATATCATCAGCTAAGAGTTTTTGGGAACCCACTGGGAGCAACAAAAAACAACAAATCCATACCTCCCAAGATTTTAAGGGAGCAAAAAAAACATGTCAACAACAACATCCTCCACCAACGGAGCATTTCTCCCATCTCATCTCCCAGCCTTGGGTTCTGGTGAATTTTGCGATTTCATATAGATTCCTCTCCGGAAAAATCACAAGGGGAGTCATGAAGTGATGGTGTGCGATTTGCCAAATGCCCCGGTCATGTCATGTTTCTGCCTTGGATTCCCGGGTCCTTTAAAGGTATGAAACATACGAGCTTTGCGGAAGGTCACGTTCCGAATACAGTTGTGAAATAATGTCGGCATGACCTTGGTAGATCCGAAGATGGCTGGCCAGTGAACCCAAAAATCACAGACCCTTTAGCGGTATTCGTGGTGGTGGTGACATGTGGTGACAATGATGTCAGCTTTGAATATCGCTTCGTTGCTTCCGAGCCACAGCACCGATGGTCAGCCCCAAGCCACTGGCATTGACATGCTCGATAAGGACCTGGATTCATGATGGAAACAACCTCATGTTTGAAGCAGAATCTGCGCATTTCATCTTTGATATATATATATATATATTCATCTTTACCATTGAATGCCAAGGTCGAGACAGGAGTGGTTATGAAACCTCTTATTGACTTCCGCTTTCTTTGAGATCTTTGAGCAACCAGTGATACCAGCAGCATTCATATCTCTGGACCTGTTTGAGGACCTTTGACCCCTAACAAAAATTTCTTCGCCAAGAAGCATTCTCGGTACACTTGGAATTGATTCCCCTGCGATCTCGTGGTTGTATAGCAAAGCAATCATCTTGATTCCATACCTCGCTATGGTGGATGTAGATGTCTTTCCCAGACACATCGAAACCTGGCAGAAAAGCGAAACGAAGATGGGTGATTCAATGGAGTTCCAAGCAAGCAAAATGGCTGGACTATGAGGTACTTTTTCCAGAGAGCATTTGCAAAGGTGATGGAAAAAGCACCTTGATTGATACACTACGCTCTCACCATGCATGGAAGAATGGTGCATTTTTCATCATTTTTCCGCATGCAAAGCACCCAAGTACCATACATATGTTCAGTCGATTTTGAAAGGCATATTCAATGATCCACACAAGCCCATGCACCAACAGATCAAACAAACTCAAGCACTTTCCATAAGCCGGAGCAGTAAAGAACCATCCCTTCACATCGCAAGACGCATTGTGGATACTTATATTGAGTTCTGAGAAGCTTTTGAAAGGTACTAACCTACAACAAAAATGCAAACATCTCAAAACATCTCAACAAGAAAAAAATCAAGGAATCTGATTTGCTCATTGGCTCTCAAACTTCCAAACTGCCAAGCTACCATCTGTATTGAAAGCATCCAAATTTCCCAGGTCATGATAAGGAGCTTGATCTACACGAGCACTGACGCTACAAAAACGTACTTCTAATCTGGCCACATCCAATGCAGTGAAAGTCCAGTATGCAGAGTTGATGAAATGCCTAAGGGCCGTCGGCAAAGCCAAATGAAACACAATGACAGACACATGACATGCGGAAAGTCAGGGAGAAAGCACATGTTGCTTGATGATACGTTGTTTGATATCTTGATATCACCAATGATAAGTCATTGCGAGGTTTTGTGGATAAATCGAATTATCTCAATTCTGGGATGTTCCCCAAGCCAAGTCCGTAAGGGGCTGCAAGTGTTGCACGTTGCAACGTTGAACAGCGTTTAGTGGGGGAGCATCCTTTTCCTGCCACGTTTCTAGTGATTTTACCCGTTCCGCAAAAGTCCAAAGGTCTGCGAGTCTGCTAAAGGTTTCAAGTTTCTGTAGATCTTTTTTCCATGTTTGGTCATCCTTCCCTTGATTCAGCTGGGCATCCATTTCTCCACCAGAATGTCGGTGGCATTGTAGATGCTCAGCAGTCTGGGTCTATTTTCTCCATGAAGGGCATATTGCACGTATCCTTGAAAAACCCCAGGGTGATCCAAAACAAACAAAAGAACAAGTTATTTTTAGCTAGGTGTCTTTGGCGACATAATCAAAACACAACGACTGTGACTAATATGTATCTACATATTAATCTAGAAAATATGTACATTTATACATGTATTTTTATTACAAATAAATAAATATACATGTATATGTAAATGTAAAAATACATAACTATAAATAACTATATATACTGTCACGCCTGGTCTCATCGGTGCTCTAGCAAGGTAGAACCTTCATCATAATCTTGATTGTCAAGCATCCCCACCACGACTTGCCATTGCCATCCAGCTTGCCTCCACCAGGACTATCACCTTGGAGTTCACAATCTAGTGGTGCTACCAGCTGCCACACCCCCTAACGATTAACCCTTGGTTTCCCTTAATAAGGCCGGCTATTAAACCCTTTTTCCTGTGGGGGGTACGTTAAGGGGGGGGGTAGGTTGACTAGCCACGATGATCCCATGACAAGTAGCTGGTCAAGGTCATATTGGAGACATTGGCAATGAAGAATGCTTCTTGCACACATTTCCTCAGGAGAAATTGTTGGACTATTTGCCTGATTTACCCGGGGCTTACATAAAACACAGCATGACATGTGGATTCTTTGTTTGAGCTACAGCCTGCAGTTCCCACAGCCTACATCGGCTATGTTACAGTACCACTTCCCCTCTCGAGCCTTGGCATCCTGCTGGAGAAAAAACTGGAATCTGGTGAAAAAAATACGGCTGGAGGATTTCACAGAAACAGATTATTAAAAACATAACAAGCACCAAGCAACGAAATGCGTGAAGCTTGAATTTATTCTAACTCTATGTGAGTGAGCTGTCTGAATTCCTTGTCGCCCCAGTTGGACCCGAAAGTCGTTTTGGGCCTCGTTTTGGGGCCTACGGGGAAAAACCCTATCGTTTTTCCATGGCAAAAACGAGCAAGTCTTCCAAGTTAAATGGTCTCCGACCTTTAAACCTCCTTGCCTCGGATATGGATCCTTTCGACATACCATGGCAAGCGGATGAAAAACCATAAGCAATGCTACAATACTATACCATGATGACCTACCGGACCATGCCACCATAAAGTAAGTATCAAACATCATCAGACTATATCTACTACTTTCGTCTGTACTAGGCTATATGGCTATATCCATAAACGTTCCGAGGATCGAAAACAAATAGTAAATTCAAAAAACCGAATCTGCAAAGCACTCACCACTCTAAACGTGAGAGGACCTACGCACTTCGAGTCACCCCGAGTCGATGAGTCCTCCAAAATCTGTCAGGACTAAGGATCGAATTCCGATGAGGTTGCAGCGGGTTGAGGTTGCACACATCGCCATGCTGTTCCGGCCAACCACTTCTACCTGAGGTTCTATTTCAAGCTTCATAAAGATTCACGTGCCACGTTTTCGGTTGAAATCCAGGATGTGTCTTGACAAAACAAACCGCCGCAGCCTGTTTGTACCCATTTTTTTCAACAGGAGAAGATTATAAAGCCCCCCAAACCCGGCCGCCGGCCTGCGCGGAATTTCAAGGTTCCATCCAACTGAAGTGAAAAATCACGGGCATTCACCAAACGGACGCCACCCGCCAGCCAAAAGGTCTTGGCTGAGATGTAGATTGTGTCCTGAAATGCGGAAAACAGCAGGAATTTTGTTACAACAAAGTCCATAACAAAACCTGAATCCTGTTGAACCTATGTCGCCTATGTCAAGCACTATGTGAGTACAAGAAAGATCCAACAAATGCTGCAACATACTGCCAACAACCGTATCAAAAAAAAACCTAGCAACACATGTGCAGCAAAAAAACTCGCTTCCCCGAAAATTTCAGTTGTGCCAACTTCCCTCGCCAACTTCCAAGCCCTGTTTTGGGCACCTGGGGTTTCAACGTATCAAACAGTTGATTCAACAAGAGGGTATTCTGCACTGCCAGGTCCGAGCGTTCCGCTTGCCCTCCGGCGGCTTCATAATCCAACCACCTGGAGGGCGACTTCGACCCGAAGGTTTCATGGCGTTTTGAAAACCTAGGAAATCGTGGTCGACTCAAAGGTGTTTGACGTGGACACGTTTTTTTTTTTTGGAAGGGGGGGAAAGGAACCTCATCACTGCAATTTTTTTAAACTGGATATTGCGAACTTGCAGCTGCGCAGGACTGCGAACTTTCGAAATTCTGGCTGATCTTCACACTCTTCTAGTCAGATTCTTTAGTCAATCATTGAATCTCCAAATACAGGGATTTGAGATCATTTGAACATGAACTTTTCTGGAAGTTCAATGCAACCATATCCAGCGCAACGCGCAGCCTTCCAGCCACGGCTTGCAGTCCGCCGGCTGCCAGCAATATCAAATGCAAATTCATCATCGCTTGACGAGAAACAAACTCACAAAAGAGAACAAAAAATGAATCCCTGAAAAATAAGAGACCATGACTTGGTTGAATAATGTTGAATATCACGTTTTGTTGCCTCGATTCTGCTAGCCGTCAACGGCAAGAAATCCCCAACACAAAATGCAAAAAGAGAAATTTGGATGGGAGAAGTTTCTCTAGACGTACAGAAATGGGGCATGTGTCGGCATCTGAAAAAGGGACATGGAGCATCATGAAACAAGCACTTTTTTCCGAGGATGAGCATCTTTCAAGCTTGAGCCAGTCCGAAACAGTGAGACCCACAAGTTTAAGTAAAATCATACCTTTTAAAGATCCACAAGTATGAACATCATGCCATATAAGAGGACAGGGAAACAAACGTAAGCAGAATTTGACTATATACATTTCAAAAACATATTTTTTGTTTCAATCGCAAGCCCTAACAATCGCTTGTAACGGGCTGGCAGATTTTAAAACCACCATTTTTTTCGTAATCAACATGCCATTCAACTAGCTTCAAACCAGCCGTCAAATAATGAAATACATCTGTGATAGGGAAAATGGTGGGGGCCCCTTGGGATGGTACCCTCCATAATCAACCCCATATACATCCATATGCACCTTATATCACGTGGGTATTTATTGGAGCCCATGGGTTTCAACAGCTAGGGTCCCAAAGGGTACCAGCATTTTCCCTATGATTCTGAAAAGGGTTGAAACCTTCAACGGGGTCTTGGTTGACCCCTGCTGAATTTTGCAAAGCAATTTTCACTACTGGAAGAAATCCGGCTAAAGCACCTGACATGTATGAAACTCTGGTAAAACTATAGGATATTTCAATGATATTCACATATATATAATATATATATATAATATATATATATATATACCCTGGAAGCCCAAGACTATTAAAATAATAGTCCCCAATTTTGGATGATTACAGTAAAACTCCCTACTAAAAAAATAGCCTTTGGTGAATATCTATTCTTTCAATGGTCTTTGGACTTCCAGGGTATATATATATATATTTACCATAATAGTGAATCAGCAACCCTTAACGGATTTGTTGTCTGCTTCCCAAGCGTCGTATCCCTTCGAGCGCTCCAGGTTCCCAACTTGATGGCATCCTGGTGAAATCTGGTTGGTGGTTTCAACCAACCCATTTTGAAAAATATGGGCAAGTCCAAATTGGGAATCATGAAACCCCAGGGTGAAAATTAAAAAAATATTTGAAACTAGACCACCTAGCAATTCTTGTTTGGGAGCAGTTCTTGGTTTCTAACTCAAAGGGGCAAAAGCAACAGAGTTCCCCTCCTTGGCAAAAAGGTCAGCCATGGCCACAGCAGCTGGCGCTTGGAATGCGAAAATCATGGCACCCGACAGCATCCGATCCTTCGTTTTGGACGTTGAAACGTGGTGCCAAAACTGGTCACATGATGGATAAGTGAACCGATTTGCAAAAGCTACCCTGCTGGAAACTAATATATCCCCTTTTAAAGGCACTTTTGAAGACGTTTGCCTTTCCCAAGGTAGTTCCCTGGAGGGTATACATAAAGCTAAACGATTTTCAAATTGCTGTGGCTTCTATTTTGCATTCAAACCAAACGAATCACCAAGGGTCAACAAACTGCGCCACGATGGAGTGTTGCATGCTGGTGCTCATTGCTCGGAGGAAGGTACTGCCAACCTCAACTTGAGGGAGCTGGGTCTTGCTACGTTGTTTCTGGGGCCCTCAAGTGGAGTAACATGTTAAATCAATAAGCAACTCAATGAGAGACCAAAAAGTTCCAAGGCAACCTGTAAAAAGGGGGTCAAATGTCAAAAAATGGATCCAAGCAGGTCTAATCAATGAAATCAGCTTTGACAGCACTTCTCCAACATGCAGCTTTTCAAAAAGAAACCTTTAGATTCCAAGATACCATGGCCATCAGCATGAAAGGTTTACGACCTCGGTAGCCAAATCCAAAGGAGCCACGGAAAAAAAAACAAACAGGGTCCCTTTTTTTCCATTGAAATACTGGTTCTTTAAGAACGGGATCCCTTATAATGGCATATTATAACCCCCACATAACTGGGTAGTACAAATCCCCTATGTAAGCGAAGCAACCAAGGGTTTTTTCATTGCCAAACCACGCAAGTTTTTTAGAGTTCACCCCAAAAGGAAGCTGGATTCGTCTGCAAAAAAAACATGATTTTTCAAGGGCTATGTACCTGTCGTTTAATTGTGGGGGTTGTACCTGCTATCAATCCAAGGTACCGTGATGGTCACATAATCTTCCCAGCAACGGATTCACCAACAGCTCCTGAATGTCCACAACACCATCATGTTTCAAAACAAGGAGCAAGTGATACTTGGACCTGAAAAAAATGCGGGTCAAATGTTTCATCCCAAGTCTTTTTCACAAAAGTTTTTTTGGCCATCAGCTCAAAAGGTATAGTATGATGTTTCATGACGTTTGATGATGATTGTAATATATGATAATTACGCTCCCTGAAACTGACGTAGCCCCTGAAAATAGGCCTTCCCAAAAGGAAGCTAGTGTTCCAACCATCCATTTTTCAGCTGCTATGTTCGTTTCAGGGAGGGTATATGTATAAATCATGCCTGCCACAAATATAAGGCAAGGCGCCACCACAGCTGCAGCTGCAGACATCTTGCCTAGGTTCACAATAAAATGACCCAAAGAAACCTGGAAACTCTGGAAGTCAAGCAACGCCATATTCAAAAAATCACTGTCAGGCAAAAGGCCATGTCTCGTGCACCTTGAAATTCTTGGACCTATGATGTCCAAAAGAAACATGTATCTAAGTTATCTAAGTATTTTCAATTGTATTCTAGTTGGTGGTTTCAACCCCTTTGAAACATATTAGTCAAAATGGGAATCTTCCCCAAATAGGGGTGAAAATAAAAAATATTTGAAACCACCACCTAGTATTTGCTTAGTTTCCTCTGTCACAATTGTCTTCTGAACGTGAAGGTGATGAGCTTTCATGAATTCATCTGGTTCAACCTTCACCAAACTCCATAGAAACCGTACAAAAAGCACGACGTTTTTAGCCTGGGCTGAACAATCTTTGGTGCTTTTTGGCCGCAACAGACTGTGAAATCAAGAACCCAAAAGTCAGGAACCACAAAATCAGTCATTTGTTTAAACAAGGGACACAAATTGGAGCTTTGGAACTTCTAGTTTTTCCATCAACTTAAAGTTTTCAAACTGCCACATTTGCAACTTGATGTCCATTTAGCCGGCCATTTGCATCTCCACGTCACCCATGGTATGTGCTGCTCGATCCCCCTTGATAGCCAGAATCACCGCAGGTCGACTTGGCAGAACCATCCTGCGGTGGGTGTCATTAGATTACCAACCCAAACGATGCACTATTGTAAGGGAGATTCCTCAAGATTAGCCCTACATTTGCATTGTTTGATCCCCCCAAGATGGGCAATTGAGCTGAGGGACGTAACTGCACTGATCATCATGCCAGTGGCAATACAAAGGGATCTGGCTGACGCTTCCGCAGCCGTCGCGCAAGCCACATCTGGCTCCTTCTCATTCTCTGCGGCCGCTGCCTGTCCAAAGCAAGACTGTGAAGAAAGGCCTGAAATTCTTGACAGCGAACCACTCATTCCCTTAAACCAAAAAAAAGTTTTGTTGGCAACAAAAAATTGAGAAAATGGTGCTGACAAAATAAGTCTAAAAGATCCTAAAAATGCCATCATTTGACCCTTTTTTCAGCTATTTCAGTTGACGCTTCATTTTTTCTCTGTAGGATCAAGGACTCCTGGAGTCATTTTCCAACCGGCAAACCCCCAACAGGGGTCAAATTTTTCCTCCGGTCTCACATATCACGGCCGTTTGGTTTCGGTTCCCCATGATTCCCCCCGCCCAAACCGGGAAGCACCTCGGCGTCAGGCGAGTCCATTGATCACAAGCGACATTCATCGACTCATGGTTTTCCAAATGGCACTGAAATAGCAAGCATCTACCGTAGGCAAAGCAAAAACATGCAACAAAACACATCAAAAGATATTGTGGTTGGCTACATGGTTGGCGCCTATGATGTCAACATATCGGCGCAAGACCCCCCACCTTTTCTGATGGGATGAATGAGTGAATAATGCCTGAGGTCCAAGTGTGAACTGCCAGACAGTCTTATTCAACGAATCTCCGCACTATTGCTACTCACGGCTGTTGCTATTGCTGCTGCAGCACAAAATGGCTATTTTTTGAAGCTCCATCCATTAGCGATTCCTATGATTCCTGTAGCCAAATGGCGTTTAGTTGCATGCAACTAGAAGCACTTAACATCTCATGAGCGACAAAAACCATAGGTTTGAAACCCGCACATTGCAACAATTGCTGCATAGATCAACCAATCTTTTTGTTCATACACCGGACAGTCCCGGACCACCTCGGGAGGTCTTGCGGATCCCTCATGGCATCATGAGCTTTCGTTCTGGTCCCATTGGACCGCAGCCTCCTTTCCCTAAAGTCTCCTGGAGTGCTGGGATCCTGCGTTCAAACAACTCATACATCAGCATAGCAAGGGAACACATATCCAAACGTTTGTCAGCAACATAGTGCCATTTGTATTTGCCATGTACCTTGATCCTCTTGGTAATGCCAAAGGGATCCTTTGCCACGCGACCATTGAAGCATGTACCAGCTTCATGCCATGAAGTCATATAGTCAGCAGACATGAATTTCATTTGAAGCTTCCCAAGCTGATGAGAAAGACCAAAATCTGCGAGTTGGATCCCAACGGGACATCCGGAGGAATCAAGGCTTTCAAACAAAACATTGTCTGGCTTCAAATCTCCATGAAGGTAACCTGCTTCATGCATACAATCCAAACCACTGGCAACGGCATCGTAGATTCCCTGGAAACCTCAGGGGATTTAAGTGGTGATTGATGTTTGCTGAAGACGCATGTGTTTTCTTGATGGTGTCGGTCCTCTGGCAAGTACACACAAATGATATTCAATCCATCTATATGAATGTATGTGGATCTTATAGTTCATGCTAGAGGCATGGTTTTCACTCTGTTACAAACTTGCATCCCAGAAAATAGCTATGTCTGTTGAATATCGCACCACATTTCCCTTGACCGAGATACATTCCATGTTCACCTCATACTCGCGTTGCCACTTATCGAGATCGTAGGGCATGAGCTTTGTGACAAAGGCATTTGGCATCTTCTTGCCATCCACACATGGGTCCTTCTCCAACAAAGGTAGCACATTGACACATTGATGCCCTGTGGATGCTTCCATCACACTGATCTCATGGACAGCAGCTGCTTCTGCCTCCTCATCATCCTCCAAGGGTACTTTCATCGCATAGTAAGCAGACCCCGAATCCCATAATCGGTAGAGGCTGTCACCCCACCCAGCTGCAGCCTTTTTCACTTCATACACTGCTCCATAAGCACCTGCCAACGGCTCACAAAATGCTGGATAAAAGGCAAATCTTGTGCCAGGTGCAGTGATCCAGCATGAACAATTTTCAACTGTTAACATGGGCTAATAGTGACTAGTTTGCATCAGTCCGTGCCTTCTCCCAACTTTTTGTCCGTCTCTTGATATGTGGAAGTACAGCCACTTTGCAACTGCACCATCGCACTGGGAAGCCGTGGGTACTGCTGTGCCCGATCTTCTGGACTCCAACGTGGTGTAACTGCTCTGGTCCAGTTGAGTTTTGCCACATCGTCCGCCACATCGTCCACCTCTGCGCCAACTTGAAGGAATGTACGTGCATATATTCTTATGAAACTATCAAAGACTTGTGCATCAAACAGGTTACATTATGGTACATATAAATATAAGAAACTGATTAAAAACATTTAAAAACGTTATAAGTTCAAAATGGAAGGCCAACACAAATAGAAAAAACATAGAAACAACAAGCTGCGAAAAAATCAGTTTCGAATCTATCTACACTGAACATTGGTCGGTCACGGCAGTACATGACTCACCCAACCTGAAGATGATTCTCACGGAGCGACTCATCATCTTGGTGACGCATAGCGGTCACTGTCACTGCCATCAAGCACAGCAAAGTGGAAGCCATGGGAAATAGCATGACAACAAGAAAGGATATCAGGCAAACATACAAGAATCTGAGAGAATCTGAGAAACGGCTGGAGCCAAACAGATTTGCAGTGTGGCTGAAGTGACTCATAAGCGACTCATAAGGAATTTGTGCTTTCATAAGCCTGAACTCCAGAATGTGGGAAGTGGCAAGTGCAACATAGGAGTGCAAAAAAACATGCGCACCGTGTGACGTCACCCCACGGTTTCAACGTGGGTATCCCTCTCAGCCAGGTGCCAAAGATGCGGTTTTAAGGCGCCTGAAAAACGTGCTTCGGACAACTTGTCGCACATGATATGACATGATAGAATGATAGATCACGATCATCTTGAGATGTCTTGAAAATGCACAAACACATGCACATGCATAGTACCTGTTTGGCCTGTTCACTTTTGCACTTGCCTTTGAAATTTCATTCAGAGATCCTTGATTTCCTGCGGATAAAAAACTGAGGAAATCAGCCCACCTTTCAATCTCATCAGCAAGGCGCGCAATGGGAGCAGTGTATGCCTTCGGAGGGGTTCGGATCAAGCAACCAACAAAGATATGCTGCTTGTACCCGGCACAGGTATTTCCTTTCCGGGGAAGGTGGGACATCTTCTGCTTCCTCCATCTTCCCCCTATTAATAATTGGAGCATATATATTATGTATTCTCCTCCATAGCAGGGACTCAAAGTGCCCTAATCATCGTGTCCTTTAGAATCGCTGGATGCATATCTACCCTTCCCTTTCGCAAAGCGGCAGCAATCGCAGGGACGTCTTCTCCATCTGCTTCGCTGTTCAGAAGTTCCTTGGTGTTGACGCGGTTGACGGTGATCATTTCCACTGCTGCAATGTGTGGGTCGAAGGCAATGGATTCAAGGGACCAATATATGACGACACTAGCCTAAACAATGCACTATTTATAAGGGAAACCCTTCAAAATCACCATGCATTTACATTGTTTCATTCTCCCCCAATTTTTTGGGTCCCAAGAAATGATCCCCCGTGTGGGGGGCCGCAGGGGGAAGCCCTGTCTGGCGTTCGTAAGGAATGTGATTCGTCCCCACGGGGGGATGAGATCTTATAAACCATAGGATCCATGCATGGTATATTTACCTACATTTAGGTGATTTGTGTGGTAAATGTACATATCCCATGCATGGATCCTATGGGTAATGACCAATTTGGCAAGTTAGAATGGCAACCTTTTTGGCAAAAATTATACGACCATTTAATGAGAAAAATGATGGGGTTTAAATCGGTTCACTATGGTTCATTGATGGCCAAGACTCCAGCAGCAGAAGTGCCAAGGTTAACTTCTCATGACACGTTGTTTCCCAACCACCGGCCTACAAAACCAACGACTCCAAGGAGGTGAAGTGATGAACCACCCGAAAGAGGTATCCAATCCTGTTGTAGATTGCAGGTAGCGTGTTTAAATTAATGCAATATCTCGATATATATCTGGACCATGGTGAAAAGAACATTCTTGCATAAGATGATCAAGTGCAAGTCCTTTTTGCCTGTCTTTCTTGCTTGAGCTTGTGTCATTTCGCTTTCCAGCATTGGCAAGTGAACCGCTGTGTTCTCTTGAGATGGGCGCAACTTATGTATGTCATCCACCAAGTGCCCAAGCACTGACAAAGAAGGATCGGAATACCCACCCCCAACGCCCTGTGGCACATGATGATTTAGGGGGATGTATAAGGCAAAATGATGCAACATGATGTAAATTGATGCAAAAGGCGTCCTGAACAACAGGAAACCGCTTCCATCTGTGCTTGAGAACATGGCTGCCATGATCAAAATGCAACTTGCTGGTCCGTAACAGGACGAATTTTTCGTGACAACCGCTGCCACTTTGGCCGTGCCACCATTCGACTTCCAGCAAGGCCTTGCAAAAACAAAAGTATACATATTGATTATCTAGTGGTTTCAACCCATCTGAAAAATATTGAAAAATATTAGTCAAATTGGATCATGTCACCAGGTAGGGTTAAAAGCTACAATATTTGGAACCACCACCCAAATATGCATATTAATGCTATAAAAGCCCAATGGTGTGACCTTGCCATCATGCACATACACCAAGCATTTCCCTGCAAGTGTAGGTAGGCATGGAAGTCTCTTGGGAGGCTGCTGGGGTCCTTGTGACCACTGCCGGCCATCTTGATTGCAGGTGTCACGAGTAACTCAAGTTTTGCAGAATGTAGGAACAAGGCTTCCATCTCTGTGGTCCAAAAAAACCAACAACTTCGACAACTTCAGTCATTTTCATGCCTTTGGATCACCAAAGGAAGACCACAGAAGGATTGCCAGAAGGAGCTCCTTTGGCAACTTTTGACCCAAGCTTGAAAGATGCTAGGGCCTTAAAGTTTTATGTTTTCGTTTGTGTCCAGAGCTTGGAATTTTCACCATTTTTTCCAAGAGCTTCGTAGAATATACAACGTCGGAGTCGAGCAGATGCCTGCCGGTCTGTCGATCCGTGGAGTCAAAGCCCTGGAATGAAACAGGAAGGAGATGTCAAGACATCTCATTAGTCATAGTTCACAACAAGGGCCGCAAGGTTGACGCAATGGAAAAAAACCGGTCGAAGGATTCCACATCCCTACGCGGCAAAGAAACAGTAAAACATAGTAAAACTGTAAAACTCATGAATCTTATGATACGCTTCCATTTCGAAGATGTCATTTTAGCTCCCCCATTCCAACCTGTGTCATGCTTCATGACACATCTGTTGCAAGGTTGACGTCGCCTTGGAGCAATGGTAACTCTGCATACATTGCAATGATCAAACTTAACCTTGATGATTTGATGCATCCAAGGCACTTCTCGAATACCATTCCGAACACACCGAACGCCAGTCACGTTTTCGTTCGTCACCACATTTGACCCAAAGTTCGCAAGCTGTATGTGTGAGCCTCCCAGGATGGGCGTGGGATGTGATCATCTGGAGAGTCATCCAAACAAATTCACCCTTGCGCCTGTGGCATGTGGCTGGATTTTCGTCACAATCAATCCATTCGATCATGCCCCGCTGCCTGTCCACACCTAAGCCAACGATGATAGTTAGCACATTTTCAACTGATGATTAAAATTGAGGGGCCAAATGACGATTGCCATGTCTGTTGAGGCTCAAACGTGGCACTACGTCATTGCTCGGCTGAATGATGGTAAAGCTGTCGTACAACTCTTTCCTCGACAAGCATCACACACAACAAACAGGGCCTGCGGAACTTGCGGCCATCAATGATATCATCATGATCGGAAGCATTTCCACTGTATAAAGATAGGCTGCACTGAACCACTTACGAAGGCTTACATGGATTCGTGACTTCAACATCTTGATTTATGAACTGATTTCTGGCTGTGATATCCCCTCAACTTCGGATGTGACAAGTGTCAATTTGATGTGGTACTTCAAGACCTGCAATCACAGTCTCTGGCGCGGCATCATTACAAAAAAATACCCCCCAAAAAAAAGGTGCAACGAGAGTCAACGAGTCAGAAGATTCTGGGCCCAAAAACCTGGTAGTATAAGCCAGGAGGAGAGAAGCCAATGCCATCCACAGCCACACGGGATGAGACAGCTCCAACCAATGCGCCTCGTGTCAACTTGTGACGATGAAATGGGTGTTCTTGGCAACGCAACCATTGGCACAAGTTGGCCAGGCCTCCAAGACTATGACCTGTCAGAATGAGGATCTCTCCCTTTTCTCTTGCTGCCTTCTTATGCCTCAGAAAAAGTGGCTTCCATAAGCCAACCGGAATTTGCCTGATTTCCTTTGACCAATGCAAAGGTCAAGCGGTCAAGCGGTGATGGTTTTTCCATCACCATATTTTTGGTTCAGCTGGAGGGACTCGGCGGCCGCAACCTCGAGGCGTTTCCAAATATCCTTGTTTCCGAATAAGGCATTGCCTAGCTCGCTCTTCACCAGCCTGATGACTTCACAAAGGCTGGAAATTGCTCAAGTTTTGGAGGGATCCATTGCAATTGGATACTGTAGCATTGCATTTGGAAATATATAAATACATTATATGTAAAGATAGATACATTAAAGTGTGTATATATATAAAAATGTATATACGGTGTGTATATATATATATATATTATATGTACGTATATATGTGGTATATGAACTGATGTTATCTGATGCTTAATTATGCTTTGGGATATAGTGGAACATGAGTGAGTACATTACAAACATCCCAAAACATGTTATCCACCTCCACCTCCCGCAGCGTTTGTTTGCCCGGCCTCCTTGTCACTGCCACTGGCATCAAGGACAAAACAGGCCTCGGTGTTTTTTTGGTACCGAGGCCGTCCATAGTCGTAGCTAGGGGTCACGTTAAGTGCAACCCAAGAAACGTAAGAATGGCCATGAACTGTAGCACCTCCGCCGCTGAAACTACAAAAATAAGACTTCCTTCAGTCAACTCCGACGAATTACTATAGTCTTGAATAACTTTTTAAAAATCATGACTGCACAGAATTACTGTGGCCAGGTCAAAAAGTCTATTCCAGAGCCTCTTTAAATTCCTGAGAATCCCGGCTGCAACTGATGAATACAGTTTCAGATCTGCGTACCTCACAACCCAAATGCACGTTGTTTTCTTTTGACATTTCCCCCCATACAAAACTATCATAAATTGACTAGCCAAGGATAGTCCGTTATCCAAGGTACGCGTCTTGAACACTGGAAGTTCCTCGCACTGACAAAACACGTAGTTTCAGCTTTGGAAAGCTGATCACAATCCAACGGCCGACTGTCCTTAGCGCATGGCTGCACAGCCAGGTTGTTGGTTGTGGTGGTACAAATCTTCACGAGATTTGAGAGACGCGGGGGGCCCCACCCCGACAGAAAAGAGGAAAAGTTACCACGACAAGTGGTGCATACCTGAGCTCTGTATAGCCCCGTGTGCAGCTCTATACAGGTATATAATAGTTAATATATACCACGGTTGTGATTACTGCTGACCATTGTTGTGGTAACCTCTGAGAATAGTCGTTGTTACCTCTTGGTTGTCGTGGTTTTCCCCCTCGTCTGGAGATTTGAATCCTGAAGGAACCGAAGTTTCTTTGTCGAACTGCTTTAAGATCTGAAACAAAAAACTCATACACCATCATACTAACAAAATAGTTGACCTGAAAACAACATGTTCGAATTGTACTCTGCAAGAGTGAAGTTTGCTTATATAACATCTACCTTTTGAATCAAATCACTATAGATCAACAATGACCAAGTTTCCTCGGATCTTCTACCTCAAAGAGCAGTTGCATTGGAAATGCAAATGCATACCACTGTGAAAGGCATGTCATTTGTGCAAGGAATACTTGATTTTCTTCATCTTTCATCACTTACCAAGTGGTGCCATCAGATTAAAAATTGCGATCTTGCCAGTTCTTGACCCAGGAAAACACCTTTTGTATTCAGTCACTTTCTTCCGAGTCATAGGATGTGATTTTTGCAACATCATCAACATCATCAGCACAGACTTCCTTGTGACTGATCAGCATCCCCCATCAATCCCTCTGAGATCATGGCTTCCAAGAGTTCAAAGTCTTCTAAGACGGTACCATTCAACATATTGCCCAAGCCACGCCTATCACGATATCATCCGTGACATGATGACAAAAATGTTTGGGGAGCTTCTGGTATGGATAAACACAAATAGGCATCTCTTGGCTGCTTTAGTGCCTCATATGGATGCACATAACGAGTAGTAGGGTGCCCAAACTCAAAAATATTAAAAGCAATCAATGAAACCCGGCAAATGGAAATTGCATTGTATATTATTAGTAGCATCTTATTTTAGCTGTGTGTATTTCCATTACCCTCCAGGGAACTAACACATCCCACCTGGGGAAAAGGAAAATCATCTTCAAAAGTGATTTTTGATGGGATATCTTAGTTACCAAGAGGATATTCTCAAAATCTGCATATCTATGCATTTTTCCACGGTCAACCCATGGAGGCCGTTTGCCACCATTTTTCCCCCCCCCACATCTTGTCCACCCACCATCCTGATGGCAGCTTCATCCCACATCGAGCTCGAAAAGGCGAGCACTGCCAAGTCCAAGATGCCAAGGCTATTCACCTGGCGAAAAGCCAACGATCGAATCGCTCAGCTTCGCAGGTGACGGGAAAGGTGAGGCATCGAGCCGATCACAATCACAAACACACCTATAAAACGAAAGTTCAACAAAATCACCAACATTATTACAGTAGAACCTGTGCAACCGAGACTCTTGGCTGTATCCAGGAAAGCCCCAGTAGGCTTTGCAAACTGGATAGCCTGGAAATATCACGACAGAAGAGGTGGATGACAAGCTGAAACTTCATTTCTTTTTGATACATACTGTAAGACCTGTCTCAGCCACAAGCGATTTTTAATCATGTTTCATAAGGTGATGATGTTTCACGTTAACTTTTGTCATATTGAACCATCTGCTGTCAACAGAGTTGTTGCTGAGGTTGACAAACTAGTGGGGATGTTGGTTGATAGAATTTACCCATATACTTTTCATATGGGGGTTTCCTAAAATGGTGGTACCCCGAAATCATCCATTTTAATAGGGTTTTCCATTCAAAACCATCCATTTTGGGGCACCCCTATTTTTGCAAACACCCATATATAGTTACATTCACTATGGTTCTATAGTCATTAAGCCATCAAACAACAAGCCTCGCCTGGTCCAGGCGCCCAGGGCGAAAGCTCAAAGTGCAAAGGTAGACCATTGAAGTCCTGAGATTTAAAAAGAAACCAACGAAGTCAACATGCGTCATTTCTAAGTGGTCACTGAACTTGCGTTTTTCTTTGGAACTTCTGTATATGCTGAAAATATCTAGATGTATATTACTTATATTATATTATTATCTTATATTCGGACGTATTCTTAAATAGAGAGCGAGAGAGGCAGAACTAGTTTGGCCATAAGAGGTGCATGCCTGTAGCTTGTTATAATCCCACCAAATCAAAAAAATGCTCTTGGACACTTGTTGAACATCAATCCTGCCGCCAACTGTGAAACCTCAATGCATTCATGTCATTTGTGCTTGCGCCTGGTCCGTCTTTCCGTACTCTTTTGCATCAGGTCCTGTCAGATTCTTCCCATGCTCTTGGCCACATGTCTGAAGCCGATATTTTCCACTAGCAGTGCTTGAAAAGTCGATGGCTAACCGTCCCAGGGACCCTTTACTAAACCTACATCTAACCTACCAACCTTAGTATCTGTGCATATCTGTGCCATCTATTTTAACCCTAAAAAGGTAACGATTTCTGGCCAGCCATCATCAACTCTCGGGACCCATTCCGAACGCTTGCTTCCCCGGAACTCGGCTCCATATGCCAGTGGCTTCAATCGATCATTGTTGGCTTCTTGGATTTCAGGCCCTGCTTTCGTCTGAGCCAAAGTGCCCACCAATAATCCCACCTGGTGGGTTAGGGGGGTCCCAGGATGGTGGATTTTTCGAAGCGATACCCTCCAGGAAACTAACATATCCCACCTTGGGAAAAGGAAAATCATCTTCAAAATGATTTTTGGGGGGATATGTTAGTTTCCTGGAGGGTAGTTTTTAATCTGGCCAAATTAAACTACAACCCTGAAGATTAACATGGAACATGTCCTCATGGAGGTTGATGGAAGATCATGTTCCTGTGTTCCTTTCTTTTCATGGGTGATTTGTAGGTTCCAGCCGTTAATCTTCCAGGGTGTATTCCACCAAGAATTTCCTGAAATTTTCGGGGATTTCCCGAAACCTCAGCTACCTCGTGGGGGTTAGGTCGTGTGAGGTCACGAGCTAATTTGACCAGTTTTAATGGATGCCAAATGGCACTGTCACACAATGACAACGGCCTCTTCATGAACAACACATTTTTTTGCATACGAAAATCATACGAAATATGTATATCAATGACATCCCTTGCTGGCTCGTGCACTCCGTGCATTCCGTGCAAAAACCGCTGCTGGCAAGCCACAGTAAGGATAATGAAGAACCTCAGGGCTGCAGAGTTGACATCCCAAAAACAAAAAGAGCTCAGGACCTGTCATCACAACCTTCCAAGGATCAACAAAAACCAAAGAACCTTAAGTCCTTCAGATCTTTTCCAATCTTTTTCCCAGGTCCAACTCATGCGCCAATTTGAGGGCAAGGTGCACAAAAGTGAACCAAAAGGCTTTTCCCAGGAGCCGTGGGGCATAGTTCCGCACGGCCATGGCCCAAAGGATAGTAGCAATCATCCTTCGTTCAATGGAGCCCAAGGGTGTGATGGCTGGCTTAAAATTCAACGTCGAAACATGGCAAGAGGACATCTGAAATGTTGGAACCATTTCTGATGGTGAATGGGGCCCAAAATCTAAGTCCCATAAGTTCCCGAAATTGTTGCAAGAGTTTTGAAAGATCAGTTCGTGCATGGACGACCTCAGCTCGACTTTCAATATTTTTTGGAAAAATACAACTCAACCTCAAGAGAGTCTTTGTTAAATGGCATATGGCATTTATACGATATAACGTGTATGGGTTTTTTTCCGGGTATACCACGCTCTTGCGAAAATTATCGTGAGCACTACGATAAGCAAAGAAATGGACCAATGGACAGGAAATCACGGCTGCGGGAAAAGTGAGTTCAATGGGAGCAGGGATGCGAAATCAATGGGCCACATCTTTTGGAGCATGGGTTGCTGCTGAGTTGCTGTCCAATAAAGACCTGGTGTGGTGCCACAGAACTGCAACCAGGACATGAATCAAACACATCGAAAAATCCCTGCATATGTTGAACATGCAGCATTCAACGTGAAGGACTATTCTGCAAACTGCTTGAAGACACAAAGTACTTAGGTTCAGTAGATAGTAAGTAGGGTTCATTCAAACCCACTTGGGCGACTTATAAATAATACTCACTTTTGGGAAATATTGAGTCCCTTAGTAGGATTTTCAACCCCAGCAACTACAGCATCTTACAAGTTACATTGAACCTTTTAAACCCCCAAAGGTCCTTAAATTGCAGTGAACTGTCAGTGGAAAATCGGTGGAAAATCAGTGGACCAAAAGGTGAAAAATATTGAAAAATCCTGGCCTGGTGATTCAAAGTGCCCTTTTTGGGATGGTTAAGTGACCCTTTTAAATGGTTAAGTGACCTCCAACTAGGGGATGAAAAGGTCACATTGAATCACCTGGGGTAGGTCTTTTTGCTGGTAACTGTTCCACGGTTATTTTTTGGTTCCTTATTCCAAGTCTGCTTGGTTTTGATTCTCCATCGTTGGGTCAGCACCAAGGAGCGCAATGGAAATTGTGAAAGATGACGAAGATCCCCAGCACCTGAAATGATAACACATTGATTTGCCGCAATGTTGCTTGCTTTGTTCAACTTCTCCATCATACCCAAATAATCATGTTGGATCATGTTGGCAAGTGGTTTGGCCATGTCGGGTTTCTCAAGCACGCCAAGTTACAATACCCTCAATGACGAGGCCACTGAAAAAGTACATCACACAACCTGAGCTGCCAATTTTTTACGCAAAATGCTGCTGAACCGATCTGCCAATCAAAAAACTGCATCCAGCTGATGCTACCGAGGGGCGGCCCCAATGGGGTTGACGCTCCTCTCCAGTATCCAACGGCTTTTTGACGACGCGCTTGAAAACGCCCAAGGGACCTGCAGATACAAAAGACTTGACCCTACGAGATGCCTTGAGGATCCATCTCTAAGTGGTCTTAGAATTGCCCCCATAATTTCAACCTGTTGCCAATCTCATGTTTTGTGGACATTTACCGTGCAGCTTTTGGTTTCTTACCCTTTGAGACCGCCAATTGTTTTATGCTTTTGCATCTTGTGTGCTACTCCAGGCAAGCTCCCACATTGCCTCTGCTGTCAAGGGACGCATATTGTGGTATGTACATGCCATCATGTCATCTCTGTGTGGATTGTGCCCGACAAAGATATGGCACAAGACATAGCTCCCACACACCCTCAGTGCCGTCACTCATGCACGGCAGAGTCATTTTCGCCAAAAGTCTGGAACCAAAAAACACGCAAACAAATCGCAAAAATTTGCCAAAAAAAAACGGTGCACAACCTATAGTTTTATATGACATCGTATGCCATCCAAAAAAAATTACTTTACTTCGAGTGATCCCCACCATGACATGTTGGGTGGAGGTTGTCAGGTGAGGGTTGTCATTGAGAATATGATGGGAAGAATGGAGAATTTGAGAACATTGATTTCAGGTTTCCTTGGCTTAGTGATACTAGTGAGATGGGCTTTGGTCACGATGTTCC